>JADNYV010000065.1:0-178997 GCA_015501055.1 Mucidula mucida | reverse complement strand
AGCCTGCCCGGTTCCTCCATAGGTAACACCGGTGGCATCTCGTCGTGTGATCGGCGTCGGGGTGGGTTCGTCGGATTGGCTCTTGATGTAGCCGCCTGTGGAGCTAGGGGCCGGGACTGCATGCCGGACCTCTTGCTCGCCGTCCGCCTTCTCCACAGCTGATTGATCTGAATGATCTGTGCCTTCCAATCCTTGTACTTCTCTGGCAACCCGTCTCGGCTGCCATAGATCTGATCAATGATCTTCTCGTTGACGTTGGTCTCGAGAAGTCGCACGACAAATGTGTCATCCTTCAAATATTCTGCCTGAGTGAGCAGAACCTCGAACTTCTGGAAGAAATCTTGAGCGGTGTCTTGCCCCTGGCGCAACCGCTTGATCTGGTCTTGCGCGTCTCACGCGAGGTTGGAATCCACAAATTGCTCCTTCAAATCTTCCATGAACTCTGTCCAAGAGACTGTCCATTCCTCTTCTTCCTCATCGAAGTTCTGGTCCGAGTAGTTTGGATCCATGCATCTACGTGATCTCCTCAGATGTAGGAGAGAACAACATTGATTCTTTCGGAGTCAGATGTGAGGTTGTTCTTCTTGTCACGGATGTATGTAAACATGGATCGCACCTATACTGTACCTATATAATAATACAGGCCTCTGATAAGAGGGCATTGTATTGCAATATAGGCTCTAATTATAATTGCTACTGAAGCGGACTTGTATTATAATACAGGGGGTCCGTATTATGATACGGGTCCCCCTGCCTAATATAGCGGGTGGGGGCGGCAACAGGGGGTGAGGCCCGCTGTGCCGTGATGCCGAATGTAGTCAGCAATGCTCGCACTCGGGCATTCCCGAGCAATCACGGGGATGGCCAAATCCGGATGCGCCCCGCTCCCGCTCCCCTCCCTGGCGCGCACGCCACATTCCAGCACCACCCATTTCAGTGGAGATTGCAATCACTCAGAATTCGCCTCTGATTGCAATGCCATGCGCGTCTGTAGCACATCTCGGGGTGGGCAGCAGGCGGTGACCGGGCATTCCCGAGAAGTCACGGGGATGTTCGAATCCGGATGCGTCCCGCTCCCGCTCACCTACCCAGTGCGCGCGCCACATTCTGGCCACCACAAATTTAATGTCAGCGAATGCATGTAAAGAATCTGCCCCATCCGCCTCAGAATACCGGGCTACATCTCAAATTCCCCGCACGCTAGTTCGAATCCGACCCCGATCCGACACCGCTGATCTCCAGCAAATGCGTTCAGCCCCAAAAAACCTATTTTCTGCTCACTATCCTATCACTCTTAGTAGTCCTGTCTGTGTACTGGGCAACGAACCGTGCCCAGACACGAATTAGAGCATTTTTGAGGGACTTGTCATCCAAGTGCATCAGATTTCCCAATTTGGAAATCTACGCTCGTGCTGGCGGGCAAATCGCTGTAATGAGCGTGAAGGGCGGGCGTCGTGCCCAATCAATATGAATTTATTACAATGGCAGCGGGACATGTCTAAGTAAATATCTATCGATACCTGAAATCTATAGAGTAAGAAATGCGCTGGATGTGCGCGGATGTAGTTGGTCAGTTGGCAGTCTTTCTCCTCAATCGCTGTTGTGAAATTACATGAGTTTAGAGAAACGTTTAAGGGAATCAGTACTTGCCTTGGCTACCGGATCATTCTCCTTGTCGACATCAGCTTCGGTGGAAGTGCGCTTTACTGATGTCGATGCAGAGGCGGTCTTGGATACCTTCCGAAATGTGGCGTTGCGTATCATGTTGTCCAAGGCCCACGTCACATCAGTAACAGCGAGAACCCAGTTTTCGCGCTGCGCCGAACCTGCAACATCCGTGAGATCGGACACAGCCTCTCCCCACCACAGTAAGACCCCGATGACAAGAGTGATTCCGTTCCTGCCCGATTTGTCCTGAAGACCGTCCCAATTGACAAAATCTGGCTTGATGAGCCGATCCTCATGAATCCGGGTAGTCGGCTGGAGTGAGCGCCACCATTTCCAGAACGATGGAACGAAGTCGTTGAGATCGCCGACGGGCCACTTCTTAGCCCAATTACGTCGTAGGCGCATAAAATCTGCAACGACCGATGGACGATGGTCCGTGGCTAATTTGGTCTTGCCATCGTCGACGAATCCAGCCATCTCCTCGAAGACCAAGAGGGAGTCGATCAAGCTAATCCAAACTGTTCCCCATGCGGAACCTCGCCGAAAGGCGTCGAATGCCTGCTTAAGTTCTGGCCAAAATTTTGACTTGTCCACCTGGTCCCAGTGGAGTGTGTCGACATCATCACGAAGCTCATCGTCGACATGCATCTCTGTAAGAGGGGCAATGAATTTGTCATCGGCGCTGACTGTCGGCGTGGAATCGTCAACATTGGCTAGGGATGGAGGATCCGAGATGTTAAGTGGAGTGGGAGCAGGATTGGGAAAGACTTCGACAGCCGCCGGAGTTGGACTGGTGACATTGACGGCAGTAGAAGTTTCAACAGGAGCGGGATCAACGATGGGAGCGGCGGGCGAAGCGGTGGCAGGAGCGGCGGTAGGAGCGGCGGGCGAAGCGGTGGCAGGAGCGGCGGTAGGAGCGGCGGTAGAAGCGGCGGGCGGAGCGGTGGTAGAAGCGGCGGGCGGAGCATCGACGAAAGCGTCAGCAGGACCAACAATGGGAACGGCGGCAGGAGCGCCGGCGGTGTCGTCCTCCTCCGAGTCACTGCCCTCGCTCTCCTGGTTCCCAAATAGCGCTATGTGCCACGGATTCTTCTCCCCGCGTACCTTCGGCATGTACTTATGCAGGAAGGACTGGCTGTTCAAGGGGGAGCCGGGCATGATTGCAATGAGCCGGGAATGAGCATACGCGATGTTCATCTCGCGTTCGAACGATATATTCGGCATTGCGTGGAGCTCTGCTAGACAGTCACGGCGCGCTGCATCGGGGAGGAGCTCGAGTAACGTCTTGAACTCCTCGTTGAGTGGTCGTTCCGATGCCAATGGCCTCGATGGCGCTGTGGAGGGCGGAGTGCCAGCGTCTTCGTTGGGAGCGTCCGCTGTGGTACCAGAGGTCGGTGCCGTCTTTGGTGTCGTCTCTGTTGACGTTCCCATGGCGCGGCTCGCAATCTCAGCCTCCGCTACGACATATTTAGTCGCTCGCTCGTAGAAGCCAAATAAACACGTACTGAAGCATTTCATTCCAAATCTAATCATGATATCTTCAACATTCTGGTATCCAGCGGCGTCGTGCTCGTTCCATTTGACACCAGATGCGAATGTCCGACCAGAGTGAATGCTAAGTGAAACTGAGAGTCTGACACGAATAGAAAGGAATGAAGACATACCCTCGACACTCGATACGACCGTCATGCTCAGCGATGGGTCCGCACAATAATATGGTGCAGACCATACCCATGTGGGAGGCAACGGTATCCGCCACGCGTTGCAAGTACGCGGCGCCTTTGTCGAGAGCACTGAGGGAAATGAGTGGTGACAAGAGAATGAAGAAAATGGCTTACTTCTGATATCTAGCCGGTGTGGCGGTTTCCGCCTTCATTGCCTCGTAATTGGCGGTATCCTGCTTCCATTTCTCGTCGACCATGCGCTTGGTCTCCTCGCGTACGGTTTCCGATTCCTGGTTCCACTTTGCGTTGACGACACGACGTTGGATAGAAAGATAGGGTTCGGGGTCGGGGCGAGTCGCGTTGGGATCGGCCTCGAGAGCTTCCGCGAAGGCGGCGTTGGCAGCTGCAATGACGGAATCGTACTCCTCCTTGACGGCAAGCTGCAACCCTTTCTCCCAGTGGACGTTGGTGTACATTTGGACGAGTTGGGTGCGCCGTGGCTTGTCCTTGGTCCCGTCCATATTGGTGATCATGGCCTCGATGATGCCTTCGTCCTTCTTGTCCTTGGAGTTCCCGTACGTGTGTCGATACCAGCCTAAAATTTTCTATAATGTGTGTAAGACCGCGTACACGGGAAGTGGGTAGTGACGTGCCTTGGCCTGGGCATTGACTTCATCTTCACGCTTTTTTGCCCCTTCCGAAGGGAGGGTAGCAATCTCCTGGGCGAAATTTTGCTCCCACTGCGCAACTTGACTGTCCGTGGGCATGGGCGGTGTTGCTTCGAGGTCGTCCTGGGGAGCTGTCAGCAAGACAATGCCGCTCGAAGGCATGAACGCACCATTGGGTTCAAATCTCCGTATGCGATGTAGTACCGAATGGCCATAAGGCGTGACCACTGCGCATTCGTCTTGGCTTTGCAGGACTCGGTCCATTCTTCCTTTGCGGGGGCAAAGAACGCGGCCTTGGTTCCGAAAATCCAAGGTTTGCGACCACGTTTGTCGGGATTAGCTTTTGGACGTGGCATTGCGGTACGGATTTTTGTGTGTGCGGCTCAGACAGTGGGTAAGATTTGGGAATGAGACAGGGACAGGAATGGGAAATAGGGTAGGCGGTAGGCGAAGCGTCGGCCACGTGGAGTGCTCAAACAGAGTGCTCACACTGTATGGAAGGAAAATTAAATGTATTCGTCGCTAGGTCGTGTTTATCGTAAATCTGGAGGGAGAACCTCTGCCAATGTTGGAGCTACACGCAAATGCGCCCGAAGAGCCCCGTGCAAGGCAATCGGACAAGCCTGTTCTGCGTCGGCTCTGGATATGATGAGACGGTCAGACGGTGATTGAAAGATAAGGAAAGAAACGCACAGATCGGCGTATATATCCACAGGCGGCTCCCGTCGACATAGAGAGCATAGCGCGTAGTCGAAGCAGGACTGTCATACTGGGGAGGAGAGAATTCGTTGAGGTCGTGGTTGGGTGATACCGGAAAAGGTTGGGATGACTGGCGGGAAAGGCTTGCAGATGAAGTGGGGAAAGGTTGCGCCGGCGGAGTGGGACGGGTTCCGGGTCAGAGATGGTGTCTGGACAGTCGTGAGGATCGAGTTCCCCCTGCCTGCAGAGTAGTTGCCATTGCTTTACGCATTCGTCCCAGGATGTGCAGACATCGTAGGCCCCGCCTTTTCGACCACCAATGACGCGGTCGGCAAGTAGGCTACTGGTCTGATTAGTCTAATCGACTGCGGAGAATAACCGGGACGCCACCGAGTGGAAAAAACTCCAACCATTGATCCACGTCGCACTAGAAAAAGTTCTTGGTGTTCTTCGTCCGGTTTATCACGACATTATACGTCCACTGTGGCAGGCAAATGCGAGGATATTGCGGGATCGTAGGTGAAGCCGCGTGGATGGTGTTCGTCTGAATCGCTGGATGAGCCCGTAGACATGAGCCGAGAAGAGGATTATGACGGTAAGTGCCAGAGATCGATATGATCGCTTACTGATTTCGTATCATGTGCACTGTCGAACCTCGATCCCTCATCTGATTCTCTTCCCTCATGCTAACCTCTGCCTCACATGCTTTGTTTTCTGCCCTTTCCATGCGTAACGCGTGCATCGTGGCAATACTCCATCTGTCATGTTGAGAGATCTTACCAAGTACGATGTTCGGCGTCCTGTGATTTTGGTTTTGCCCGTATGTATCACTTCGCTCGTGTACCATCTTGCATCGCATGGTAGGATACTACGACTACAAATCACATCATTTTGTGCGATCCTTGACGTGATGATTCTGTTAGATCCCAAATCCGTTATTGTCGTCAACTCTTGAACACGGTTTATAAGAGACCGACAATACTAATTCTATCTAGTGACAACACCACATTTCGAGTCCCCCCTCTTGGCGATATCAAACTCTCTGAAGCTCACCACACATGAATCCCCGCGGCAAAAAGGGCAAAGACGTCACTTTCATCGCGTCTGAACGCGCTCAAGCTCGCGTTCCCGCCGCTCTCACCTTGGATGTATCTGCTGATGGGCGTCGCACAGTTTGGAAAGAGCGACGTGTCGAGGACGTCGCAAGTCTACCGGAGCCTCCGCCTTTTGAAGAGCAGGAGGATCTGCATGCCGCCGCTCTTGCAGACTCTGTGGACGGGTTCTCTTACTTGCTGGGGGAGAATGTTGACACAGAGTTAGAGAGCAACGCCACCCCGGCCGATCATGGCATTGTTATCCGCGTCAAGTCACAAAACATAAACAGCGTAAGTGTGTCGTGCCTCTTGAATCCACGTCTACTCACAACTTATTGTAGGATAATCCAATGTTAACGTGGCGCCCTTATCGAGACTTATACTTGCAGGAACTTCTCAGGTTGGATGGCTGTGGCGATAACTTGGAGATTTGCTCTCGGTGTTCGACTGATGACATCTCTAATCCGGCGATATATCGCTGCTGCGAGAATGAATGCCATGCAGCGGGTTTGGTCTGTTCGGACTGCTGTGTTTCCCTACATGCAATGTTACCCCTGCATTGGATCGAGGTATGTCATCACTTCATGCTTAAACTGATTACTCAACCCTACGTATACTGATAGAAATGGAACGGAACGTTTTTTGAACCGAGCTCGTTGAGGGAGATTGGCGCGGTTGTTCAATTGGGTCATCCCGCTGGCAAGCGCTGCCCGCTGCCAATCAGAACGACTAATTCGTTCACGGTCCTACACACGAACGGTATACACTCTCTAAATCTCTACTTCTGTGGTTGCTCGGCCGCTGCTCAGGGTTACATCCAACTGCTTCGGGGCTCGTGGTATCCATCAACTCCCCGAGAGCCTCGCACAGCTTCGACCTTCAGTCTACTTCGGCTCTTTCACAATTTGAACTGTCTCGGTAAACTACCAGCTTGGGACCTGTGGAAAGCCCTGGAGACGATGACCGAGCATCGCACATTATGCTCTCCCCCTCAACGCTACCAGGTCCTTCTTCGTAGCATCCGCCAATGGCGGCACCTCAAATTACTGAAGCGCGCGGGTAGGGGACACACCTCTTCCGGCGTTTCCGGCACCGCCCTAGGCGAACTCGTGGTTGCGTGCCCTGCCTGTCCTCACCCAAGTAGAAATCTTCCGCCAGATTGGGAATCCATATCGGCGGAGAAAAAGTACGTCAGTCTATATTGCCAAGTTCAGGATGATCTGACGTACCTGACTAGGTTCATCTATATCCTTTTCCTGGCAATTGATGCCAACTTTCGCTTGCGCAACGCTGTGGTATCCACAGCAGAACGAGACCCTCCTCTCGGGGATGGATGGGCCTTTTTTGTTGAACAAGCACCATACAATGAACACGTTCGTTCTTTTGTTAGCCAGGAGGACATGGCAACTTGTTCGGGCTTCAAGGTATTCCTTTTCTAATTACCCCGTTCATCCGCATCTGACATCAAATGAGGCCACTTTCTTGGCGGATTTGAAGAATGCCAAGGGTCTCCGGACCACTGGCATTGCCGGTGTTACTTGCTCGCGACACGGTGTTTGGCGGCCAAACGGCATGGGTGACCTCCAGCGCGGTGAACGGTATGTTTGGGACTGATTCTCTTGGCAGCTGACCTGATTCGGTTAGGTTTTGCAACGTCGATCCTCTAGTGGCAATCTCAATGGGTGGCGACAATTCGAGACTGGATCTGGTCCTGTCGTACGACATTGTCTGCATCTGGGGCGTACATTTTCCGGATCGTCTCACGCAGCTACCTTTACAGTGGCGTCTCAATTTTGATCCCAACCGAGTTCGCTTCTGTGTGCCTAAGTTTCATTTGTGGGCGCATCGTGTATGTTACTTCTGCCGGCATGTGTTTGATAGATATTGAGCTTACTCAAGGTGCAATGCCACGCTCTGTACTCATTCAACTTTCTTGTGGGGGTCGGAAGAACACACGGTGAAACGATTGAGGAGAACTGGGCGCAGAGTAATCGAGCAGCAGCCCAGACAAAAATGATGGGTCCAGGGGCCCGTAAGGACACCCTTGATGACATTTTCGGCGCGCACAATTATCGTGTTGTCAAGTCGTTTCGTATGTCATCGTTACTTGAGTCAATATGATCAATCTGATTGTTATAGGACGTGTCCTTCTTGCGCGTCTCGCAGAAGCGATTCGAGAAGCGCGTACACACGCCAGGGAGTTCAAAGATTTCAACGCCGGAATGGTAACCTTCTGTGGTAACGAGGCCGTGAAGACTTGGGAGCGGGAAGTTTTACTCTGGGATCAGGATCACTCACAGCCCTGCCCATACGAGCCACGTTTACAGAACAAGGAGACAATGAGAGATGTCCAATTGCAGCTGGCTCAGGAGGAGAAAACAACTCTACAGAATGGGTCTGTCTCACATGAGTCGAGCATGAGTCTTTTCCTCGCTCTCGGACTGGAAATCGAAGAGAAACAGTGAGTAAATTGAGATATTACTGCTAGAGCCTGTGAATATTAATCTTGATGTCTCATGTAGACGCGGGCTCGCTTGGGAGATCAAGGTCCGCCGGTCTGGAACCACTTACCAGGCACTCGATGTGGAACGTCAACGAAATGTTATCCTCCGTGATCTCAAAAGATTCCGTCGCCTCCAGCTCTCATTCATGCCCATGTTCAAAGAATACTTAACTGATGATCAGAAAAAAGTCCTCGACTCCCCCGCTTCTGTGCTGCCGGAGGAAACAAAGCTGTTTCTGCCTTCGGAACTCCGTGAGGCCGATCGGGAACTTCCTCGCGCGTGTGTCGTGGGTTTGGCGCATGCCGAGACTCGGCTTCGGGAAGCAGAATGCCGGGATGCTCTAGAATCCCTGCGTCGAGGATTGCGTACACGGTCTGCCGGCCATCTTTTCACTGTCCGAAATGTGACCGGTCAAAATCCAACAACTCGTGCTGAGGGGGTACAACGCAAGGTCCAGGTCAGCATATACCTCAGCAAACTTCGTTATCGCTGGGCCCGGAATGCGCTGTTTCGCCTTCGCAAACACGGAGATTGGGAGCGTGAATTACGCGTCTTGAATGACGTCGATGTCAGGGGTATGAATGAACGCTTGCTGACCGCAGAGGAGATTGCCGAGAGGCGCATTTTGGCAGAGCAAGGCTTCATTGATGAGCTGATTGCCGGTCCCTCGAGTGAAGGCGCGGTGGTTTCTCAGGGTGAGGGTCGCCGCCAACTATCGTGGATTTGGTATAGCTACGCCGATCCCATCGATAGTCTGAGCGTCGCCACACGCAACAACGACCCGGTGATTCATGAAGGTAAGCTTTGTTTCAAATCTTACCATTTTGCTCAGTCAATTTTGCACAGCCCTCAAGATTGAGTGGTGCAAGGCTCGCGCGCGGAAGATGCGCTGGGAGGAGGAAGTGGAACTTCTATTGGAAGAGATGCGTCGCGTGATTGTGTATCGCCGGTGGAATGCTGAAATTTGGCGGGAGCGTGGCCGGCAGCAGCGCGCCGGACTAAATGCTAAGTGTCAACAGGGTCTTTCCGCCTTTGCGGCGGAACAGGCTAGTATTCAAGATAGCGTGGCAGACGATCTGGAGAGTCATTGGATGGGAATCCGCGCACTCGGTCAGGAGCTTTTGGCTGGCCTCCCGGTATCACGTGTTGTAGAGGTTGAACTGGAAGAGGAAGAAGACGGCGGTGATAGTAACCAGGATGATTTGGATGTAGCAGAGGTGTAAATGAGCAGCAAACTGTTTGTGTCACATTGTGCAAACAGCGCGAAAACAAGTCTCAGTGAACAAAGCGGCGAGGTGCCCGATTAGGCAAATGACGGAGGTACCGATAATGTGCCGCAAAAGCGCCAAAAGCACTGCTATTAATTGACTACGAATGCAACAGATCCTGGACGCCTTGTCCAGAATGTAGGATTTGGTGAGGTCAGAGTGCGGGGTGCGCGCTGGTAGGTGAGCGAGGGCGGCGCGCACCGCGGATGTGAACATCCCGTGATCTGTCGGTGATGCCCGATGTGCAGCCATTACTCACGCGAGATGTAGCCCGGAAGTCTGCCAATACTGTTCCCCGGGGCGGATTCTTTACATGCATTCGCTGACATTAAATTTGTGGTGGCCAGAATGTGGCGCGCGCACTGGGTAGGTGAGCGGGAGCGGGACACATCCGGATTCGAACATCCCCGTGACTTCTCGGGAATGCCCGGTCACCGCCTGCTGCCCACCCCGAGATGTGCTACAGACGCGCATGGCATTGCAATCAGAGGCGAATTCTGAGTGATTGCAATCTCCACTGAAATGGGTGGTGCTGGAATGTGGCGTGCGCGCCAGGGAGGGGAGCGGGAGCGGGGCGCATCCGGATTTGGCCATCCCCGTGATTGCTCGGGAATGCCCGAGTGCGAGCATTGCTGACTACATTCGGCATCACGGCACAGCGGGCCTCACCCCCTGTGCCGCCCCCACCCGCTATATTAGGCAGGGGGACCCGTATCATAATACGGACCCCCCTGTATTATAATACAAGTCCGCTTCAGTAGCAATTATAATTAGAGCCTATATTGCAATACAATGCCCTCTTATCAGAGGCCTGTATTATTATATAGGTACAGTATAGGGTGCTCGAGACCATGGTGGCGAGAAGGAACCGTCGCGGGTACGTAATAAGACGGTTCCTTCCCAAACGCGTGGATATTGCCAGCCGACCTCTTCGCAGGTCATGGCTAATGAATTGAAGACAGATGATGATGCGAAGACGCGCCCGCTGAAACGCGACCGACGTGAGATCCTTAATGAGATCTTATCAGAATACCACGAGGAGAAGTCCGGTGTTGACGTGCAGGGTACTCTTGGCCCGTTTGAGTTTACGCGTTCATGATATTCGCCCGAGAGGCGGGGACTGCTTATGCGCATGGAGATCAAGCCAGATTTCGTGCATGATGATGATTCAGTTTCTATGATACAGATGGTGCAATCCAACTTGGCTCGGATTCACCACCCGGAGTATGTCCCGCCTGTGTGTGATGAACCCGTAGCGAGATCCCCGTCAAAAGGGAAGGCTCGTGCCGTCAGCCTCACCGATGATGATATTCCGTCTCTACGAGAACGGTGGTACGAAGAATACGCTGATATGATGCGTGGCGTTCCTGAGCAGATGCCGCCTTGGAGGGAGGTCAATCATGAAATCAATCTGGTTGGCGATGATAAGAGATACCATTATCATACCCCAGCGCGATGCCCGCATTCTTTACGCGATGAATTACGCGAGAAAACGCAACGTTACCTGCGAGCCGGCTGGTGGGAGGCTTGTACTGTGGAACAGGCCGCTCCGCTGCTGTGCGTTCCTAAGAAGGATGGTAAGCTTCGTACGGTTGTTGACCTTCGACAGCGTAATGATAACACCGTGAAGGATGTAACGCCGCTTCCTGACCAGGAGTTAATCCGCGAGGACGTTGCGCGTGCGAAGTACAGATCCAAGATTGATCTGTCTGACGCATACGAGCAGGTGCGCATTGTTATTCGTGACTTGGTGAAGACGGGCTTTAAATCTGTCAGTGGAACTTTCATTAGTAAAGTTATGCAGCAGGGCGATTGTAACGCGCCTGCAACGTTTCAACGTCTGATGACAGTGATCTTCCGAGACGCCATCGGAGATTTTGTCCATGTTTACCTTGATGATATCTTTGTCTTTTCAGATTCGATTGAGGATCACGAGAGACATCTTGGTGTAGTCCTTAGTCGTCTACGAGAACAACAGTTGTACATGAAGCGTTCAAAGTGCGAGTTGTACGCACGGGATGTGGACTGCCTTGGTCATAGAATTGATGATCAGGGTCTACACGCAGATGGTGATAAGTTGGCAAGGATCCGTGAATGGAGAACACCGCGCACTTACCATGACATTCAGAGATTTGTTGGATTGGTCCAGTATCTGGCTCCGTTCTTGCCGGATATTTCTTCGTATACATCCCCGTTGATGGCGATGACCCAGAATGGACATCCGTTCTTGTGGAGGCCGCTTCATCAACGGTGCTTTGAGATGATAAAACAGATTTGTTGCAAGACGCCTATACTCCGTCCGATTGAGCCGAGGAAGGATGAACCTATATGGTTAATCTGCGACGCGTCTCAGTATGGTGTCGGAGCCATGTTGAGTCAAGGACCTACTTGGGATGCGAGTCGTCCTGCAGGGTTCATGTCGAAGAAGTTCTCGCCGGCGCAGCAGCCTTATCGTGTGTACGAGCTGGAAACGCTTGCAATCCTTGAGGCTCTGCTGAAATGGGAGGATAAATTAATTGGATATCGTATTCATGTCATTACTGACCATAAAGCACTCGAGTTCTTCCACACGCAGAAGAACTTGACGCCGCGTCAGATGCGATGGACGGACTACATGTCCCGTTTTGACTTTGACATCACGTATGTCAAGGGTGAGCGTAATAAGGTTGCTGATTGTTTGTCTCGTTATTACGAGAACGATACATGGGAGGATGTTCACCCACCTGATGAGTATGTGCGCGCCGACTAGAGTCGGACGCGAGTATAGAATAAAAAAAGTACTCACGAATAAACTCATACTCATCATGCAAGCCAAGAGTATACTCGCACGTGAGTAGAGTAGAGTCTAGAGTCTATGGTGAGTCTAGAGTTTCAGTTTGGGGCCACGAATACTCGATAGACTCATACTCATAAATATTCGTGAATACTCATGAGTATTCTTATATTCGTGAGTATTCGTGAGTATTCAGCTCCTAATATATATTTTTTGAACAAAATGAACCCCGTGAGCATTGAACCCACGGAGCTCAGCCATTTCTGTGCATCAGCACAACAACGAGTATAACCACTGCGCCAAGATGTTTCCGATTCAGAGGTGGAGGTTGTCGAGGAGGTTGTCGAGGAGGATGAGGTTGTCGAGGAGGACGAGGTGGTTGACGAGGATGAGGTGGTTGACGAGGATGGGGATGATGTTGAGGAGAACTTGTGGACCAAGAGGAAGGGGAAGGGCAAGGCTGTTGCACAGTCGGAGGAGATGGACTTTTCTGATTTCCGCGATGGTATGGATCCTGTCTCAGAGTTTGACACGGGTCATGATGGTGATGTTGAGATTGACGATGATGACGATGATCTCTATGAAACGATTGAGCAGGTAGTTTTGGTTCGACGGCGCAAGCCTGCTTCTTCACCTCAGGATACTACTGATATGGATGCTACTGATATGGATATAACTTGATACACTTACGACCTACTTACTTTAATCTTCACTGTCTTTATGTTTGAATTTGCTTGCTGATACGTGAGTATACTCGAGTATACTCGGATCGTACTCGAGTACTCGAATACTCGAGACTCATGAAGTACTCTCGAGTAGAGTAGATATTCGAGTAGAGTCTCGAGTGAAGACTCGAGTCTTGAGTATTGGGTTTGAGGTAAGAGTTACTCATACGATGAGTCCGAATATACTCGAGTATGGACTCGTGTCCATCTCTAGCGCCGACGTCCGAATCGATCCCCAAGGTCATGATTTGCCGATCCAGCGTTACAATGAGATAATGAGTAATGCGGTGGAGATACGCGCCCTGCAAGCTACTGAGCTCCGCAGGAGTAAACGATTGCTTGAGAAGAAGGAGATCCGGGACATCGAGGCGGAAGAGCTGGCACACGGCGAAAAGACCTGTGCTTCTACCCGTTCGGACAGCTCAGACGATTCCACGTTCGCGTCGGACTGGAGTGACATGACAGTGCAGGACATGATTGACGATGTTGGTGAGCGTGAAAGATTTCATTTGCCAAGCGATAGTTTCACCCTAGCGGTGCGCAACGCTACCAAGTCCGACTCTCTGCTGGGAAAGATCCTCGTTAACCCGGACGATCACAGGCTCTTCCATGTTGAGGACGGTCTAGTGTGGTATAAGCGAGCTTTGAAGGAGAACGCGTTATGCTTGCCTGCAGGTTTGTACGGCGACCAGAGTATCCGTGGCCTTGTGATTGAGCAGGCCCATAGGACCTTAGGTCATTATGGTGCTCAGCGGACTTCCGAATACGTCCGGCGTTGGTATTGGTGGCCGCGGCTGTACAAGGATGTCGAGAAGTTTTGTATGAGCTGTGAGTTTTGTCAGCGTACAAAGCCATCGAATAAGAGACCCGCGGGGAAGTTACATTCATTGCCTGTTCCGACCCGTCCATGGGAGTCCATTGGAATGGACTTTGTAGGCCCATTTCCCGAGGTCAAGGGTTTCAACTACCTATGGGTGATTGTCTGTTGGATGACTGGTATGGTGCATTTGATACCGGTACATACCAAGATGAAGGCTTCCGAATTGTCTTGGATATACCGTCGCGAGGTCGTTCGATTGCACGGCCTGCCGAGTTCGATTGTCAGTGATCGCGACTCAAAGTTCACGTCGAAGTGGTGGCGTCACTTACATCGTATGCTTGGTGCTCGGCTGCTGATGTCCACCTCCTTCCATCCTCAGACAGATGGTGTGACGGAGCGTATGAACAGGAACGTTGGACAGATATTCCGTGCGGAGTTGTCGCCTGGTCAGAAGGACTGGTTGGACAAGGTTGATATGGCTGAGTTTGCAATCAATTCTAGCATTTCGGCTAGTGCGAAGTACTCACCGTTTGAGTTGAATGGTGGGTATATGCCCCGCATGATTCGTACCATACCAAACGGTGGGGAGGTTCCGCGCGGTGTGAGGGCGTTTGCGCAGGATGCTCTAGCGAATTTAGCCGCTGCTCATGACGCTATTATCGCGAGTCGCGTGCTTCAGACGCACCATGCGAATGTGAGACGTAGTGGCGAGCCAAAAATTGAGGAGGGTACCTTGGTGTACTTGTCGACGGCGAATTTGAATCTTCCCCAGGGAAGGACGAAGAAGCTACGTCCTTTGTTTGTTGGCCCGTATAAGGTGGTTGAGGCTTACCCAGATACCAGCACCTACAAGCTTGATTTGCCTGCAAGCTTGACATCGCGTCGGATACATCCCGTCTTCCATGTGAATTTGCTGCGCAGGCATGTCGCTAGCGACGATGCACTATTTCCTGGTCGATTGAGTCCTGGTCCCTATGATTTTGGAGCTCAGGAGGAAGACGAGACATTTATTGACGAAGTTCTTGGCCACAAATGGGTGGATGACAGGACGCTGGAATTGCAGGTGCGGTTTACAGATGGTGATACGCTGTGGCAGTCGCTGGACAGCATACGGGACACAGAGGCGTTGCAGACTTACCTAGATTTGCAGGGAGTCAAGCATCCGCGCTCGTTGAGAAAGCATTGAATGACGGGTTGGAGCGTGTGATGCAGCGGCGGTAATGATCGGCTGCCCTGACTCCTCTTTTGCTTCCGCCTCCATGTCGATTTGCTTCCGTTCTCTCTTTTATACTGCTGGCGTTCCCCTGCTGCGATATTTGCCCCGTGCCTTTTCTCGTAGACGTGTTTCTGTGATTGGTATTCATGGCGGATCCACCGAGCCTTTGGGCTGCTGATGATGAACGCGTTTTGGACGCGACGAGCTTTGAAGTGTGTGACAAATTTCCCCACATTTTCGTTATTTGACGATGGTTAGCCTATCCCCGACTGGTCTCTGGAGGCCATGGATATGGAATTTAATGCACCTAGCCCTGGCGTTGGCTCAGCCGGTTCTGTGCGCTCAACGCCTGGGACTAGGACACACGGTCACCCATACCAACGTCCGACAAGGCGACAGAAGCCGCGCGGCTCTCAATCGCAGGCCCAGATGGCAGCGTCGGTCGATGCACGTTTTCCGATATTATCTCCGGGTGTTCCCCTGGAGGAGGGACTTGTACGTCGGGAGGAGTTGCTTTTTCGTGCGGTGGACCATCCCACGAACGAAGCCATTATCGAGGCCTATGAACAGGCAAGTCCTCAAGCTGTCGCGGACCCTGTTCCCGAATATGACGATGGAGTCTCCACTGGTCTTTTGGACGACTGGATCCCGGCTGGGAACCGCTTTGCGCCGCTCGCAGACGGTGATTGTGCACCTGCTTGTGCTCCGCCTGTCATCTCGCCTTTGGTTGCACGAGTGGACGATGGCCTGGTTTCTCGCGATGCGGGATACGGAGGTGCTCTAAAGCATCCTCGTGTTTTCTTGCAACGCGACGTGAATGCTGTTTACCATGGGCCTCAGGCTGTAGCGGCGCATGCTCGCTTCATCCATGGTGGTGTATGGGAGATGGACGCTGGCCGCTCTGGATGGCCAAATGGTTTTCCGTTGACGCCGGAAGAGTTGAGGGACGGCTTGGAGAATATCGCCAAGTTTCCCGGGACTGCGGCTACAAGGCGGAAGTTGGGTCTGCTTGGACATATGTTCGTGGCATCGACACGTATGGTGCCCCACATTGTTGATGTTACAACGGCCCTTGCTCTTCAGTACGTTGATAGCCATCGGCGCGACGTTCTACGCGCTTTCGACGACCAGGAATTGTTCGCATCCTTCCGCAATCCTCAGCGCGATCGGAAGAGCTTCCCGGGAGTCAAGCCGAACTCTTTCAGTACAGGTGTTGATCAATTTACGACATATACGATTGCTCGGTGGACGTCAGCTTTTGCTGCGCCTGGAACTTCGGGTTTTTGTCCAGGTATGGCGATGGATACCGCGTTGCGACAGTATACGCCGTGCGTCTACGCTCAGTGTATCTTCGAACACCTTTCCCCGTACGTGCGTCGGCCTGATGGGACTTTGGTCTTTGCTGCCCCAGACGCTCAGCGCTTTTTTGCAATTTGGTTCGTTCGCCTTGTTGCATGTCCTCATGCGTTGCTGGAGCTTATTGCGAAGCACAACGCGAGGCACCCTGGGTCGCCCTTGGCTCACAGTACGGACGCGCCAGTCACTCTTCGACGACTCATTTTGGACCACCGGCAGATAATTCGGGAGGCTACCCTGCTTTACCTCTTTCTGGAGAATGGGTTCACGGTGGAGTTGTTGTCGACGCTATATCCATGGGCGTTGAGATACATCGACCACATGCTCAGGAATGCGACGGATGACTTGGAGATGTGGATTAGAATTGATAATGACCGCCTTCGCTGCATCCATCAGTACGGCGAGCCGCAGGTGCATGACTCTTTCAATACTTGGATCGTTTTATCCCCGCATGACGAGGAGCGGATTTTGGGGATTGTCGAGAGCGAGGCTTATGCGCCACGCAAGGAAGATCGCCTTGACCGGTTCGCATTGCAGAAGCAGGATTGGATCTTATTCGGCGAGCATCCGGTGTTTCGCCATTGTCGTCGAGAGACGTATGACGCGGAGATGGCTGAGCTGGCTTCAGCGGGCGCGTCTTCGCATGATGACATCTTAGGTCCATTCGAAGGGCTTTCGGTAACCCTACGTTGATTGGTTTACTATACACTGATTTTTCTTTTCTTTTCTTTTCTTTTCTTTCTTAGATCCCTGGTAGGAATCTAGGGGGGGGTGTGTAAGGGGGTAGGTCCCTTACATAGCCACTAGGTATATACAGTACACTCAGGAGCTGTAGGCTCCTTAGTCTTTTACCTTTATGTTCATACTTTAACCTTACGAATCTACGTGGTTCTGGTTCTCTGGCGTGAACATACAAGGCCTTTTACATGACGTGCACATGGCTTGATGGAAGGATTCACCTTGGCAGTGCAAGGGATGTGAGTTCATGTCGCCGGAGGACCCAGACCTTGCTTGATCTACGAAGCCAATCAACGAACGGAAACACATGCCTCGGTAAATAACTGGACGCATTCAGCAACGGTAACGTGATGGTGAAAGCCAAGTGGTAGGTGATCGGACGGGCCGAAGGGTTGCGTTTTTCTTCTTTTACCATCATGAGCAATTCTCTTCCGCACGCGTACTAGGTTGCTTTTGCTCGAGCCCCAGGTGAAAATGTGCCTACATCTTTTTTCAGCGCGATAAGACCAGAGCGGTCCGAATCCGTGTCGGATCGGGTGAGCTGGGAGGGATGCCGCTGCTACACCACTGGCAGACGCTCGAGGTAGTCCTGGCGTACAGACTATGATGATCGGTCGTGTATTCAGCAGCAAGCGTGTACACGGAACTTTTGCTTTGATTTCCTTCCTAGGCCTTGCTTGGGATATTCGGGACGCTCTACAAACGGTGGTTTCAAGACAGATGTGATTCTGATGACTATTTTGCAGATAGGATGTCCTGCGGCCGCTCTTGACCGGCAAACCGCGCTGTACACGCTACTCTGAACGTGGTGCACTTTGCGATGAACGCGCGCAGGCAGCAAATTCGAATCACTGAAATAGCCATTTCTTTGCGTTCGTGATCCGATGTGTAGTCTTGGATTAGACGTTGCATGCCCTGGTGTATTTAATGCCCAACTTTTGTTACATCTGAACAACAACAGACCTGACTAGATCACCCCAATCATGTCCTCGCGCAAAATTCTCATGCTCCACGGGTAAGGCTTTCCCGGGATAGTCTTCGTTTGACTACTGATCGCGCTCGACACATAGCTACGGTCAAAACGCGTACATGATGAGCCGCTATGTAGGTGGCTTCAAATTTGCCTAAACAGCGCTGAAGAATTTTCTAGATGAGCTCAATCACCAAGGACCTTGCCGCCGAGGACGTTGAATTCCGTTTGTGGCTTATAGTCCCACTTCGTTGTCTGCTCAACCTTTGACAGAGTATCTCGACGCCCCGTTCTCACTGACACCTGCGGATTTGAATGCGACTCACGCGTCGATACCGTCCCCACCCAAGAGCGCTCCGGTTTGCAGCATACCAAATGCGACGCCTTCTGCTAGTGACTCCCCGAGGGGGTGGTTCACGATCGTGAATTTGGAGGCAACACGATGGAGGGTATAGAAACCTCTCTAGCGCTATTAAGAAGACATTGAAGGAGAACCGATTCGAGGTGGGTGGTATTTGCTTCACGAGCTTTCGTGTTGAAGCGTTTCAGGCGATCATGGGATTCAGCCAAGGGGCTGCGATGGCGGAACTGCTAGTTGCGATGGTATGATCTATTCCATACCTGCACCCTCGTCTCATGTTCCTGTAGTTGGAACGCCCGGACCTCTAC
Organism: Mucidula mucida; assembly: GCA_015501055.1. NCBI lineage: Eukaryota > Fungi > Basidiomycota > Agaricomycetes > Agaricales > Physalacriaceae > Mucidula > Mucidula mucida. The sequence continues at coordinate 160,165 of JADNYV010000065.1, read as the reverse complement.
CCATTTATGGCTGACGACAATGGTGCTGCAGTTCATCCTCCCATGTACGTTGTTCGCCGTATCTATTGATTTAGCCTTAACATTCTGATTTGTAGGCAGTACATCGTTGCTGTCTCTGGATTCCTCCTTCGCGGACCATCAGCGGCATGGGACGGCCAACCCGTTAGCCCAGCTTTCCCTTCGAGCGAGCTCACGACACCAGTGCTCCACGTCGTCGGTAACACAGACTTTGTCGTTCCAAGAGAACGAGCGGATATATTCATGTCTCTCCACAAGAACAAGCGCGTTGAAGAGCACATCGGAGGTATGGATCTCATCAGTCGTGAATGTCCCTCTTGATTGACTTTTGATCAGGACACTTTGTGCCTCGTCAAACCAAATGGCGAAAGTTCTTCGTAACTTCTTTTCGCAACCCTTCGCTGAAATCGCGTCTCCCGTCTGGCAGCGAAAGACAGCGCGGCTACCCGGCTTCCCTCCAAACGCGAGGAAAGGCGGTCTGGATCATCGACCCCAGATTCAGATGGACCTGGTACTCCTACGGAACAGGAATTGGATGTTAAGGAAGTCGACTTGCAACTGGGCACGTCAAAGTTGCTGGTGGAAGAAGAGGAGGCGAGGATGTGGGACATCTATACGGGATTGGTGTATCAGGGTTTGTAAAAAGTGTTTGGGTCTCGCTAACGGGGTTTGTACAAATTATAACAAATATTAGAAGGTCTTTAGAGTAGGAGCAGGAGTAGGGTGCGACGTTGAGTACATTGATTCTAGACACTGCCGAAATGAATACGAGGGAGCATGTCCGTTGCTAGACACTTTGCTTGACGGGGACACCAAACGCCAACAGCGCACTGTGCGCCGCCATCTCCCTTGCCGCTCCCTTAGCGGGGCCGACGCCCGCTCCGGTGGCGACGTTATCGACTAGAATATACTCAAAAGGCGATCAGAACATGAAGCATCAAAGTACTTACCGTAGACGGTAGATGACCAGGTCTGACTATGTTGAGGGCCGGATGGGACATCGTTATAGGTAATGACTTTTCCCGCCTGAGCGCACCAGTTGTTGAGTTTTGTACGGTAGTCTGCTAGCTTTGCGTTAGACCGATGAGCCAAAGAAGATGTAATGGGACGTACGCGGTTGATCAGGCATTTCAGAGGTTGGAGAGCGTATAGTATCAGAGGATTGTGGGTGTGGTTGCCTTGTCGAAGTACATCCCACACGGGATGATTATAAGCCATCCGATTTAACAGCAAAGCAGCTTAGGAAAGAAAAACAGCAAATCTAAAGGGGACATTGGGGAACTCCAAACGGGATGCACATCACGAGCGGCGAGTCCATAGATTCCAAGTAACAGAGCAGGATCATTTCCTTTCCCTTCGCTTACCAGAGGACCTCTCAGGTGAGGGTATTTTCAGAGGTCGTGAGTCACTTGCTTACCCTGAGACACACCAAGAGTGGAACGTTGAATGCAATAGCGCCCGAAGCATAGACGGCCTGACCAGAAAGTGTTGAAACTAGCACCTCGTACAGGCAAAAAGCAAAGAGCCTTGTCCAAAACCAGCGAAGAGCAACAGCGCGGCGTTCTTCCCGTTAATACACTGCATCCCGAGCAGATAGCTCTCCATTAGGTCTCAAAAATGAAGACCCGGTACCGCAAAGAGGGTGCGTTCGTTCATTCTAATAGCGAGATGCCTATCCGTTCCCGTGGTGTAGAGCAGAAAGCCGAAAAGCTGGCTCGTTGATGAGACGGGAACGGAACGAGGGTTAAGGAAACAGATATCCCGGTTATATCAGCTTCACATCGACTCAAAGCCAGCTTATCGATGCCACGAGGACTCGAAGAATAGCACCTCGGCGATGGCCCTAGGTTACAGAAGCGCCCAGTCTGGGGTATCGTCCGCGCCAAAATTCGCTCGCTAGAATAAGCTTTGACTAGGTTACGTCATGTGGCCTGAAAATCCTGTGTAGAGAGCTATGGATCCAAGGGGCACCAGCACAGCAGCGACCTGCGCGTCACCTACTCCAAACGAACCATCAGTATAGATGGCGTCGTGGGCGCTTAGACGACAGAACATTTTCGCTAAGAGATGTGTTCAGTGATACGGTTCTAACCACGAATAATCGTCGAGTCAAAAAGAAAAGCACTTTTAGGCGCCCACATTCGCGCTGATGCTAAATATGACTCACTGCGTAGAATAAGCTGTCCGGCGGGCGTCCAACGACTAGCGCGTTATGGATCGCGAAGCCAACTGCACTTTCGGAGGATAGAACGACGCGTCAAACGCGTACTCATGGTACTGGTGAAGGTGTGAAGTGGCTGTGACTTCCTTTTTTGGCGAAAACCAACCTCGAATGATAGCTATGTTATTTGATGATCAAACAGACACTGAACGCAACCCCACGCCGCGACCGCGCTTATCTCGCACAACGCTGAACCGTCGAACCCAAGTGAACAACGCAGAGGTCTTCATATTGGGGGTGTGATCATGATTAAGTAATGGAACGAGCAGGGTCCGTCTGGATGGTAGTCAAGAATCGGGGCTGTCACGCCATTCCCGTACTTGACAAGTTGTTTTCACTGCTGCCACGCCGAAGCCGGTCACCATACCTGATGGACAATACCAACATCCTGCATACCTATCAGATAACAATTTTACCCGAAAACGCCTACGCACAGGAATCCAATCCATGCCAAAATAGCACCAATCGTGTTCGCCGTCACGATGCCAAATGCGTTGATGAAGGGCAGGACTCCCGTCGTAATGACCGAGAGAAAAATGCACGGACCGCACTGTTAGCATCACGTCAGCGCGCGCCGAAAAGAAACTTGAACAAAGACCGACATATTCGCCGCACTGCTTTCTGCGCTGCGGGAGTGCATGACATCCACGTTGTACGTCGATATCGGACTGAGGACGACTTGATCCTATGTACATTGTCAATAATAAAGGCCTTCCTGTACAACCAGCCGAAGACGCACGCCAAATCCGTTGATCAATAAGCAGAGAAGACTGAAGAGCAAGCCGGACTTTCCGGGTTGGAGCTGTGTGCAGAGACCAAATACGAGCGTGGAACACGGGATCAAAAGGCCTGCAGCTAATAGCGTTCCCCGAAGACGGTCTTCAGGCTGATAAGTACCGCCGTTTCTCAGCCGCTTCCTTATGAGCAAGTCGGAGATTATCCCAGAAACAGGTGCACCAACTACTAGTCGTAAGGTATTGGTCGCAGCGGACAAGTCATGGGCTTACTGATGTTTCCGATTCCGCTGGGAACGTACAGTAAACCAATGTAGATGGGGTTTGTGATACCGTATCGAGGAGCCTACGTAGGCCGTTAATCTACACTGAGCCTATGTAGATTATCGACCCACAATCGTATAGGTCAAGGGCGTCAAGAGGAAGTAACCCGACAGGGAGCAGAAGGTCGATGCCATGGTCTGTTGAATACATCAGATGGTATACACGCATCGACCAAAGGCTTACTTACAACAAGAAGTAGGTTCGGTCTTTTCAATAATCCTAACGATTGCAAAGGATTGAGCGTCCAAAATCCGCGATGTCCCGCTGGAGAGCATAGCTCTCGTACTTTGTCGCTGTCATGAGTGACGGAATGACTGGTTTCCGGTAGTACGTAGTACAAGAGAGCTAGGACAATTATATCCGCGGCAAGAATGGCGAACTCCAGAGTTCGCCAACTCCAGTATCGAGTCGCGAAACCTAGGAACGGAGGATTAGGCTGCATCGCTATGAAAATTTGCATATGCATACCGCTACCAATAGGCGCCAGTATTGCTGCGCTTAAGAATCCCTAATGCGTTTCTTGAGCGAGCAGCCCCGTGGACTTATTCGGAGAGACGATATTACCAAACGAAAGCAGCCCACAGCCGTCCCGCGCTCCTCCAATCGAAAGACATCGGCCACCACCGCTGGTCCTAGTGTCCATGCAGGCGATGCTCCGACACTCTGGACTATTCGGCAAACAACCACCTGAACTGCGCTCTGCGAGGTCGCTACACCAAAGGAGCCGATGCATGCCAGCACCAACCCAATGAGATATATCGGTCGCCGCCCATCTGAGAGATTCGTTGTTTGCGAATGAAATCAAAACGAACAAAGAAATGATGACTTGCAGTAAGTCGAATATGTGGCTCCAGCCATCAGGCCCACACCATCGAATAGGATAAGAAGACTGATTCCCATACTGCACGACGTTATTCATGGGCTGTCATGTCAATACAGAATGATGCGACCTGCCTTATCAAGGTCCCCGACGATTGCAAATCGTGGGCGATGTGTGGTACCAGCGGATAGAAAGCTCTTGTCGTGAAGTCTGTCAGGCACCCGTTCAACCTGCGAACTGAAATTCGCAAAGCACATACGTGTAAGGAATGCACACGACGACACCAAGAAAACGATAACCCATTTCTGTTTGCTTGAGAATCGGCTATAGGGGTCGAGGTCGCGATGACTGAGAAGACGGTCCAGTTCCGAACCTCGAGCGTGATCCTCCATAGAGGTGGACATGAACGTCATGACCAAAAGACGAGGCGCGTTGGCCGTCCATGGGTTGCGGGCGTTATCTAAGCATCGTCGACGGAGCGGCAATCATCCATGCCCTTCGTCAGGAATCGGGCAGTGGAAATATCGAAGTGGAAGGTAGCCTGTACGTCTCATCAAAGGTCTTCGGATCCAAGTTGGAGTTTTACAACTAGTTATAAAGGTCCACAGACGAGATGAGGCTTTAGAAGCGCGCGCAAGCGCTTCCCACGTTATGGTGGACACCCTTTCGAGCTTTTCCGGTTCTGAAACGATGGCTGAGGGCGTTACCTTCAAGCTAAGTACGATCGCAGAAGGCAACCCGAATTTCGGACCCTGAAAAAATCTCATTTTGGTAGCCCGACCTCCAAATCGGGTCTTCCACGTCCTCACTGGCATCATCATTGCGCAAAGATCCTGTCTCTGCTGCTACGTCCCAAAACTCACAACATTCCAATATAAATAAAGAAAGTATTCAAAAAAGCGCTAATGTTACACTCTGCTAAAATCAGGCCTAGATGACCCCATGGCAGCTACTTGCGAATCGCGTACAAGAAGCCATCGAACCCTTTTTCAGATGCAGTCCCGATGGTCGTGCATTCCACCTCTGTATCGTCCTTCAAAACCTCCAAGAGCTCCTTCACCCCGCACACGTTGTCGTTTTCGTCATCCGGGTCCAAGAGCTGTCCGAAGAGCATCATGTTGTCGACGATCTGTAACTTGGTCATGAATGATGATCTGCCGTACGCTCGAGACTCACAATGATACCACCCTGCCGCACGAGGCGCTTGGCCTCCCTGTAATAGTGCGCATTCGACTTCTTGTCCGCGTCAATGAATACAAAGTCGAACGGCGGATCCGGCGTCATGTCTGCCAGCGTCTTGGCTGCTGCACCGACAACGACTTTCACCTTAGTTGAGAGTCCAGCAATGTCGATATTTTCTCGCGCGACCTAGGGCTTGACATGAGCACGTAAAAACAAACGCATGTTCATAAATACTATTACTCACCTCGGCATAGGCCTCGCTTATTTCGAGAGTGTCAGGCTGCCGCCCTTTGGAAGTCCTCGTGCCATGTATATCGTCGAACACCTAGTGCGTTTAGCGTCCGACGAGAAGAAAATTGCTGATCACAGACATACCCGCCAAGCGTCCCACCTCCAAAATCCTACGCGCGCCCGAGGTCTTGACCAGCAGCTCCAAAAGCTTGCCCTGTTCTGGGGGGACAGCAATCTCCGCTGGCATTCCTCGTTTCACAGTATTCGCAATGACCGCCTCCATCGTCGGATCCGAGGGGAGACAATACGAGTTGACGAGCGCGGTAGTCTTTTCCCAGTCATCGACAGTCGTGGGGCGCGCAGTCGGGTCGATACCAGCAACGTGTTTGGGCATTGGGCAGAAAAGAAGAGGTGAGAGAGGAGAGTTTTTCAATAGGAGACATCCGCCGTCCAGGCTTTTTATCTTGGGGTCTCGTGGTTTACGGGCGCTCACCAGCTACCCGTCCTATTATGTGTTACATCCTGCAAGGGTCCCCCCCCTCGAGGTGTCGGTTGTCGACGGTCATTCCTTCAGGTGATGGTGAATGATAAGAGACGTTGTACGGTAGATGCTGCACATCGGCGATGCGCATCGGTGGGCTTTCCGACTCAGACACGACCTCCTCGTAGTGAGACATGGCGGATGACTTCAAATTAAGCATTTTGCGGTGTAGGGATTTTCGCCACGCCACAATCTGTATCTCGTCTGACTTAAACTACGCCTAGCACAAACTTATCTCTATTTGCGTAGATTGAGTACCTGCGCATACGACCGACGTAAAGCGCTAATCACATCTCTCAAATACCATAAAACTTGGCACTCTCAAGCCCAACTCTCATTCCCTCCATCGCCTCAGCCCTAACCCTTCTCAACATCTGCACATCCTCATCCTCCTCCTCCCACCACACATCCTTCTCCTCCCGCCACCCCCCAGTCATAAACTTCTTAATCGTCCCTTCGTCCACCATCGCCTGCATCCGCTCATACGCAGCCGCAGGACCCATCCCATTCAGCGCCATGACCACTGACGGCGGGACGGTGACACGGCCGACTTTGAAGCACAGTTGGGAAATGGACACGCAGTGCACGACAGGTTCAAGACTCGACGTGGAAGTCGCAGGACCTTTCTTGGGCTTTGCCACAAACTTGGCGATACCATAGATCTACAAGCAGTGTCACAAAGAGATAAATAGTAGCGGGCAGCGGACAAACCCATTTTTCTCCCCAAGTCGCCATCGATATGTGTACCTCATAAGACGCCATCATAGGAATCTCCTTCATAAACATGTAATGCGTTCCTTCACTCAAAACGTCAGCCTAATGCCTTTCTATAACAAAGATTCACGTACCTCCTAAAGCGATATGCCCCCCGACTTCCTCTCGGAAAAGCTGTGGACAATACTCGAGAGCCCACTGGAATCGCACGTAGTCCAGAGTCTTATCATATCAACAACATCGTAAGAAAAAAAGCCAACAACAAAAGCGCACCGCACCTTGGCGTACGACGAATTACTGAGATGCAGATTGAAATCACAATCGTCTAAAGCTACATACGCCCATCACCGATGAAACAATCAAAAGAACAACGCAAAAAAAAACGCACTAGCCCACGACCTAAACACAAACCCAACCTCAAACGGGCTACGCCCCACAGGAGACCTCTCGTGCCACCACCTCTGCACCCGCGCCTTCCTCTCTTCTCCGATCGGAATACCAGGGAAAGTCGGTGTAGACTCCTGGACAGAAAGAATCGACATATCGGTAAAAGTGTGCGCACTATATATCAATTCGCTTTTCGTCAGGATACCAATGGAAAGACGTAGTTAGAACGTACAGTGCCATGACAAGGGAAACGATTTAATGTTCACGAGGACGAGCGCGATAGCGGCGTACTGCACCAGTCGTGGGGGTATTCCATCAAGCAGCCTCATCACGGAAGAGAATAGCAATCCAGAAATCACGCGGAGAGAAGTCTCATATATAGTCTCCCGGGATGAATGACCGATGCCCGATTGATAGATCCACAGCAAACGCCACAAGATCTTCAACTGTCATCACGGCGAGAATCATCAAAGGGGCGATGAACAGATCGCACCAGGAAGTGATCAACAAGAGATGGACAGATGGGCACTAGGTAGAATTGGCCAACTTCAACCCGAACCAATCATAAGTATCTGCTAAAGACGTACAATGCTCACGAACCGAGTAAGACGCCCACTCACGTATCACTGCCGTACCACCACGTTTTCACGGTGCGCGAGCCTCGCCAAAATCTATGATCATCATGTCCGTGTGTCAAGATACCGAAGAAATCTTCCCTCCTTCATAACAATCAAATCCTTACGTCCCGACTCAAGTCACCCGGCCTTTGCTCAAACACAGCACCCCCATCCCCATCATTGTCATTATGACACACGACACACTGGTACAAAACAAAGAACACGCACAACACCACCTCGCGCCGACCAACCCTGCTCGGAAAAGGTACCTACAAAGAAGTAAAGTAACGAGAAATATTATAAAGGCTTTCGCGCTATGGCTCCTAGAATAATAATCGACAGTCCGAGAGGAGGCAAAGAGAAATTAAGGCCGCACAGGGTCCTCGTATTTATGCGAGCGTCGTTTAGACAACATCCATATCATCTGCACCCGTTCTAGGACGAACCACACAGACCGTGCCTGCCTGATTCGAATCGATGATATACGCCTGGGCAACTATCCACCGCAAATCAGCCTCACATCCCACAGCGAAGGGTAACAACATTACGCACACTCTTCCATGGACGTGACGTCCTGCGGTAGCTCTGGCTGCAGCGCAGGGTGCGTTAAGAAATGCGACACAGGGCGTCGCAGATTGGGATTACTCTGCGTAAGCTGCATGCAAATCCTTAGTGACAACACGTCGATTGTACATGATGATACACACCTCGATGATAATCGACGTGATACCAGGATTCCGCTTGTTAAGGATTCCAAGGTACTCGAGAGGGTATTCGAAATGGGCCTTGTACTACGACTTGTCAGTCCAATGGTGAGGATGACAGCTCGAGGCGCATACCTGAGGAGCCAAATACATATCCGCCAAAACCTGCCCCACCGCATACGCGTCAAAGAGCTCCGTCTCAAAATACCCTTCACCCTTGTAGATCTCTGGCGCATCATACCCCGGCGTACCATACGCATCGCCCGTCGACTTGATGGCGACAAAGTCGGTAGTCATCCCAAAGTCTATCAAGCATAGGTGTCCCGCGTCTGTGATCATGACGTTCTGGGGCTTGATGTCCATATGGTAGAGACCGAGATTATGAAGGAAAGCAACGGCTTGCACGAGTTCGGCAGACCAATATGCAAGGGTCTCGTCAGGCATGTATCGGGTGTGTGTGATGTATCGCAGGATTTCGTCGTACAGACTTCGCCGGTGGAGTGTCTGTATGAGAATGAGCGCATGTACCAGATAAAAAGGTTTAGACTCACCATAAGGATATAGAAAAAGTCATGATCTTGCAAGAAACATGTATCCTTGGGGACGAATGGATTGGTGGTCTTCCCAAGCAGCTCGAGGACGCGTTGCTCGTTCAAGACAGTATTGACGGAGAAGCGGTGGTCAACGTGATCCGTGGCCTCGAACCCTGGGGTCACATAGACGCGCTTGGGGAAGGTCTTGACGGCAATCAAGCTACCGGGCGCCTGGGCGAGGAGGACTGTACCGTACGTGCCAGAGCCAAGTCGTCTCAGAAACACGATGTGCATACCTCGAATGGAGATGGACTGGGGGAAGGGGACTACAGTGGGTCGCGGCGCTTCAAGGTTGGGTAGTAAGAGTAGCTGAGGAGTGGGCTGGACAGAAGGTGTGTGTAATGATATCGCAGTGTCTTCGTCCGGGATTGTGGGGCACGATGGTGGGGTGTACAAGATTAATGCAGTGAGGTGGCTGGATGACGATCCAACAACAGCCTCGTCGGGCGACAACTCGGTTTGAACACCAACATCAGCATAGCGCTTTAGTGGCGGAGACGAGATTGGAGGAATCGAGGACGACGAATCCGAGACCGTGGATGAAGACGCGGTAGATGACGATGCATCAGACGATATGGAGATGGTGGATGCATTGCTGCTGCGAGTGCTCTTGCCCGTTCGCGTCGCCTTTCGGAAAAGACGAGACACTATGGAGAGTTTGCGAAAGAGGGCCATGATGGGGAGACTTGTTTCCTTCCAGGAATTATATGCGTTTGTCGGGCGGCCAAAGAGACGCCAGGTCGGTGCCACTGGTCAAAGCGCAGTGGAGTTACAAGGCCGCCGCGTTAAAAACAAAACGACGGGCACAGCGTGTTCCATTCTTGCAAAGATATGGACAAATGCAGGCGATATGGATAGGAATGGACAGTGTCGACATGGCAGAGAGGCAGCAGCTAGCGTATGACAAAGCCTTGATGTCGTAGTCCAAATGAGGAACAAGGCGCGCGGCAACGACCGCACGAGTACTTTGTTCAATATGAAATTGAGGGCCAGAAGCTTTTGTTACGGGGTTTACACTGCATCGGGAGATCATTTGCTGCCCAAGGAGCATCCCAGAGGCCTTTGGCAGCCTCATTCCTTATGCCAAATTCATCCCCCAATTTGAGGTACCGAACTTATCATCCAAAAAGTTCCGCTAAACGACAACGTAGAGCTAGCAGATCTTTCATGGGATCTAATTTATGTTCCTCCACGGAGGGCGTCTGTTTTCCCTGCCAAAGCCCTTCATTGAGTACTTCTCAAGGACGTAGGAAGCTCTACAGCCTCACTCTGAGTCGTAGTCTGAGCCATACTCGCAAATCGCAGATTACCGCCGTCGACAGTCTGTATATCTGGCATCGACTCGCTTCCCTTCCACTCATCGTCCGGGCGCGTATCGCCTGCCATAGCACTTCCGATGATCATCGTCGGAGCTACTGCCTTTACGAATACTTATCTCAGTACGACACCTCACTCCAAGAAGAAACAACATACCGTAACGGCATTCACCAGTCCCTCCACATAGAAAAACGCATACCCATCGCTGCCCACGTACAACGAAAAGTAGACGATGTAGATCCCCGAATAAAGAACTGCAGACTCTACCATGATCTCTATGATACCTCGATACGTGCGGGCGTGCTTGAAACCACCAACACAGAGAATACGAATGATAATCAACGACGTCGTGAGGATGTTGATCGACGCTGTAATCCCGTAGTACACGATTGTCCAGTCAATCTGGGCCCAATTGGCTGTGGTAGCTGGGGATCCCTCGACCGGGAACAACGTAACGAGGACGAATGCATGGCTGACTGAGTGAGGTAGGAATTTAATGAACGAGAGGTATACGACTTGAATGATCTCACTTAAACCAGCGATAACGCCAAGAAGCGGAAGGACAACAATAATCCAGCGACGTTGATACAACTCCCAGCACCGCCAAGTCTGCATGCCGAGGAGTCAGTGCTTGTTCTATAAGAAGCCTGGACGTACATTCATCAGCTCTGCGAGCATCGCATTAACCGCAACGGTCGTGCGCACGACGATGTTCAGGTCCGTCTCTGGGAAGTAAAGTTCTCGCTGCCAACACCGTATATATACCGCAGCAGCGAGTCCTGTGTCTGACTGTGCGCTACATAGGTGGTATATAGCGAGTTCCAGTATATCCCGAGATTGACTGTCGCCAAAGCCCAGATGAGGCATACGACGCCAGTCAGGACGATACGCCGGAGGTGCCATTCACCTCGCGCGACTGGTCGGCAGTGAGCAAAGACGGTTTGAGCGTTCAAAGCAAATCATACCTATGTGACGAATGGTAGACCCGAAACCATCGCGTAGATTCCGTATGTAAGATGCCGATGACATCCTCGTTGAGGTATGCGCTGAGGATTGTGCTGACCTCCTGATCTGAGAGGCCGAGTTCGTCTGCGAGTGAGGACATGATTGAGATGAGGGAACCGAATGAGCCTTGCGACGTAGATATGAATGCGCAAGTTTTGGCAGCTGAAATGTTCCACACATAATTAGACAGGCTGGCAGTACGACTGACTGTTGATCAAGAAGGAGACTGCACATGCTTGTCAGAACTTTGTTGGAGGCTGAGCCAGTCTTGTTCAAACGAATGATCTATGGCGCAGAATGTATGTATCGTGCAGGCACTGGAGTTAAGCCATGTCAGTGTCTCTTCAGGTCCAGGTCGTTAATGAGATTCCTTGGGTTGAGTGATGCTGATCGCAGGTGGGTCCTCAACGAATCAGCGAAAGATCCCAGATGAAGAGACGAGCAGCGCAGTGTGACAGTAGACTATCACTCGATGCTGTGATTGAAAAGGCACCAAGTGCCATCGTGGCGAAGACGAGAGTTGATTGGAATCAACAAGGAAAAACAAACACGAAATTCAGAATCGGTCTCTCTGAATCATAAGAACCTCCAATATCAGTGGTCTCTACCCTGAGACTCGCGGCATGCTTCTTCACATCCTGAAGCCTACCCATCAGATGATCATTCTAATCACTGTCGAGTACACTGTGCACCTTTTCTTCACTCATTGCCAGAATCCCTTCGTTTTCTTCTTCTCTAGACTGTATAAGTTCTACAATGACCGATGTGGCAATAGAGTTGTTGCAGAAGCCCCTATAACACTGATGGTGAAGCGGTTATCATGCTTGCCTTCCATATCGAGGAATTGTCTCATGATTGAGCAAGCGGCAGGGGTTCGACTCCCCTTCAGTGTATGGTGGTACATAAAGAGGTAGCAAATTTTTGCATAGATAGCTTACATAATCAGGTCAGTAGTGTATAATTTCAGGACTTTACTACCCAGAGCGACGCAAAAACTGCCACGAAGGCCTGCAAGTAGTTTATGGACACCACGATAAGAGAGATATAGTAGCAAGCACACATCCCCAAGAACAAAAAACTTCAAAGACCATCTGTCCAAGCGCACCCTTGCGCGGATTCTCCAACCATCTGTGTCCACTGTCCCCACTGCCACCGCATTGGCTATTTTAATATTCAACGAAGCTGGCGCCGGTTTAATCGATGTGCCCAGGGCGTTCGTTACCTAACGCGGGCGAGTATGGCAAGGACGTCGTCTTCGCCAAAGCTTTGATATGGACATGAAAGCACAGATACCTTTGTCCTCAAAAATTACAAAGCAGGCGATGATGGGGGCAGGAAGAAAAGCTTTGGGCCGAGCACCTGGCGTCCCGTTACCCACTTGTGTGTCTCTTGCTGTCCTGGATCACGTCAATCAGAGCGCCACTAGCGATACTGCGACACGTCTGCTGGGTTCTTACTTCACCTGAGGTCGTTTTACGCACAATTGGTGTTCACTCATCTATCAACTTCGCCATTGAGCCACATATGAGATGTACGCGTCCAACAGCTTGCTTGACGTGGTGTTTGGCCCAGACTCGGAAACCTCCAAAGCTATCTGTTCCATGCTAGTTAGATGATCATTCAATCGCTAGTGGTCGAACAAATTCGCCTTCAATAAATATATAAGCAAGTAACCTACATGTAGCCTTGGATCTCAAGTGGGTAGCGCACCACTTCTCCTTCGCAGCAGCCCAGGTGCACAGAGAAGCAACACCGCTAGAAGCTCCGGGAGCGCTACAAGCGGGTACACGAAACGCACGCCCTCTGTCTCCATTGTGTATCGACAGTGATCATTATAAGCATCTCCCGGATGAGCATCAGCACAGATACATACCGAAATCAATGCGCCGTGTTCTCCACCCACGGACCCGGTTATAGGCCTTGAGAGCTGTCATGTCAGAATTGTTAAATCAAGACACGTACATTCTCGCTCGTGCTTAATGAGAACAGCGGTCTGCAATATCGACAGACGCTGAGGGCAAAAAAATGTCGAGTCGTTTTCACAAGACATCGACCGTCTTATCGGATATGTAGGCCTGCGTGGTAGCAGCGATACCAAATACCATCCCACTCATTCCAAAGGAAATGAATAGCGGACGCCGCAGCTTCAGGATGCGTTGCAGGATGGGTGCCGAAGGTGGTGAAAGGTCCAGAAGATAGTCTCTATCCAAATGAGTATCGAAGGACTCAAAGAGAAAAAAGCAGAGACGCACCTCTGCAGCACCGACGTAAAGATCGCGTATAATAACGCGAACAGTCCAGCCAAGTCAATGACTCTGTCCACATATCAAGGGTGCGTCGTCTCCGCTGCCAGCACTTTCCACAGCTCGTAATATGAATCCCGCAAGACGAACTGGTATGCCGCAATCAGCGCGGGACATTGATGCGAACATTCCTCGTACCTATACAAAACCCCGCCAGGAGCATTTTCGTAGAAGTGGCTCCTTCAACAGCTTTGAACGTGAACCAGCCCGAAGCGGGAGATAGCAAGTAGCGAAAACAATCGCTGGCGCTAGCGCGTTAGGTAGGAGCGCCGGCGCCATGGGGAAAAGGATGAGACCGGCTTGTCTTCCTGTAGCATAAGGGAATGCCTTACTTATAGGGCAGTGCAAATGCTACACTGCGGACATCGCTCGTCCATCATGTTGTTTTGATCTGAAAAGTCGGATGCGGAGTGATTCGGACCTGGAAATGCGTGGCTCGAGAATCCTAGTAAGTATCTCTTCCCGACAACTAGGTGCAGAATATCATCGCGGTACAGAGAGAATTGGCGCCCAGAGAGAATTGGCAGGACCCTTGGCAAGCACTAGCAAGATGACTGGAACTGGCATGACCGACGATCTTACCCGATATCGGTTGATCATCATCGAGGATAGTTGGTAACCAGGATTGCGACATGAAAGATCAGAGTTGGAAACACAAAGAATGCTGTGGCGGTGTTGAGATGGCATTTGATAGGCTCAAGCCTCAAAGGGATTTCTGTGCCTTATTCTGGGACTCGTCAACCTAGTACTACCGATTCATGGCTTGCACGACATATTAAAGAGGGTCAACGCTACAGAACACCGACACAATGCTGAATATGGTGTCGCTGATGGTGTACTCAATCAAGAACGCGAAGTGTCCAGTCGCGATACTTTGCGTATCCCTCTCTTGTATCAATCGATCTCCTTGCCTCTGATGAAACCATTATATTCTAAAATATGTCTATAACTTAGGTACAAACCCCTTTAGCTAGCCTCAAATACATATTACTAGCCCTGATACACCAATCCCGTATAGATGTCCCACATCCTCGCCTCCTCTTCTTCTACCAGCAACTTTGACGTTCCCAGTTGCAAGTCGACTTCCTTCACATCTAACCTGTTCCATAGGAGTACCAGGACCATCTGAATCCGGCGTTGATGATCCAGACCGCCTCTCCTCGCGTATGGAGGGAAGCCGGGTCGCAGCACTGTCTCTCGCTGCCAGCACGGGAGACGCGATTTCAGCGAAGGGTTGCGAAAAGAAGTTGACGAAGAACTTTCGCCATTTGGTTTGACGAGGTACAAAGTGCCCTAGTCGCAAGTTAATCAAAAGGGACATTCACAAGGGCTGAAGGAGTCCATACCTCCGATGTGCTCTTCAACGCGCTTGTTCTTGTGGAGAGACATGAATATATCCGCTCGTTCTCTTGGAACGACAAAGTCTGTGTTACCGACGACGTGGAGCACTGGTGTCGTGAGCTCGCTCGAAGGGAAGCTGGGCTAACGGGTTGGCCGTCCCATGCCGCTGATGGTCCGCGAAGGAGGAATCCAGAGACAGCAACGATGTACTGCCTACAAATCAGAATGTTAAGGCTAAATCAATAGATACGGCGAACGACGTACATGGGAGGATGAACCGCAGCACCATTATCGTCTGCCATGAATGGGTAGAGGTCCGGGCGTTCCAACTACAGGAACCTGCTGAGAAGCGACTCTGCAGATATGAAATAAAATCTCCTACCATCGCAACTAGCAATTCCGCCATCGCAGCCCTTGGCTGAATCCCATGATTGCCTGAAAAGCTCAAACATCAGACTAAAAAGTTCTTGAAAAGAAGAACCACCAACCTCGAATCGGTTCTCCTTCAACATCTTCTTCAATAGTGCTAGAGAGGTTTCTATACCCTCCATCGTGTTGCCTCCAAAGTTGACGATCGTGAACCAGCCCCTGGGAGAGTCACTAGCAGAGGGCGTCGTCGATGGTACGCTGCAAACCGGCGTGCTCTTGGGCGGCGACGGTGAGGAGGCATGAGCCGCATTCAAGTCCGCAGGTGTCAATGAGAACGGGGCGTCGAGATACTCTGTCACTAAATAAGAAGACGAGAGGTAGAGAGAAACGTTTGGGACGCGCACGGAATTCAATGTCCTCGCCGGCAAGGTCATTGGTAATTGAGGCCATCTTGAAAGTTCTTCAGCGCTGTTCAGGCAATTTTGAATTCACGTACATAGCGACTCATCAAGTACGCGTTTTGACCGTAGCTGTGTTAACCTTGATGAGTAGTCAGACGACGAGTATCGTGGAGATTTCGTACCCGTGAAGCATGAGGATTTTGCGCGAGGACATGATTGGGGTGATCGAGTAGGCGAGAGGAGGATATCTGTTGCTGTTCAAATGTGACAAAAGTTGGGCATTAGATATGCTAGAGCATTTAACGTAACAGTCCAAGACTGCACATCGGATCACGAACGCAAACAAATGGCTATTTCAGTGATTCGAATTTGCTGCCTGCGCGCGTTCATTCGCAACAGTGCGCCACGCGAAAATAGACTCAGAGTAGCGTGTACAGCGAAGTTCGCCGGTCAAGAGCGGCCGCAAGACATTCTATCTGCAAAATGATCATCAAAATCACATCTGCCTTGAAACCACCGTTTGTAGAGCGTCCCGAGTATCCCAGAAGCAAATTGAACAAAGCAGCCTAGGAAGGAAATCAAAGCCAAAGTTCCGTGTACACGCTTGCTGCTGAATACACGACACGATCATCATAGTCTGTACGCCAGGACTACCTCGAGCGTCTGCCAGTGGTGTAGCAGCGGCATCCCTCCCAGCTCACCCGATCCGACACGGATTCGGACCGCTCTGGTCTTATCGCGCTGAAAAAAGATGTAGGCACATTTTCACCTGAGGCTCGAGCGAAAAGCAACCTAGTACGCGTGCGGAAGAGAATTGCTCATGATGGTAAAAGAAGAAAAACGCAACCCTTCGGCCCGTCCGATCACCTACCACTTGGCTTTCACCATCACGTTACCGCTGCTGAATGCGTCCAGTTATTTACCGAGGCATGTGTTTCCGTTCGTTGATCGGCTTCGTAGATCAAGCAAGGTCTGGGTCCTCCGGCGACATGAACTCACCTCCCTTGCACTGCCAAGGTGAATCCTTCCATCAAGCCATGTGCACGTCACGATCCTCCAGGCTGTGTTAGTTTTCCCGAGCTTCCAGCGAGCTAGTATAGGATGCTGCGCGCTGCTTAGTACTTACTGTATCACGTATGATGGACAGCACTCTTACGCTCGTAAACCCCTCCCCGCCCACCGTCCTCCACTTTGACAGCAAGAGCGTAATCAAGACGACCGTCTCATACCCTGACGGTCGGCTCGCGTACAATATCTCCCACAAAACGGGGACCACCGCGTTGAGGATACAAGTCGCTAGAGGAGATGAAGTCGTTATCGTCATCGAAGAGAATGAGGTGTTCTCCGATACGGTGACGATTAGGGGCACCAAGATGAAGATCAAAAAATGGTTAAAGGAACAGCGCGTTGGTGATATGTACGTGCCATCATTATGATGACGCTCTCTGCTCTACACCTAACGTATCCTCTTAGACACACGAGATTGATTGACACGCAGTATGGGCGTTTTCTATCGGCCCCGCAATTTGGCCGTGGCCGCTACCGTGCATGCACGGTAGCGGCTCACGGCCGCACGGTAGCACAGCCACAGCCTAAGTTGCGCCACCTTCCACGTCCGCAGGAGCATCTACTTTCGAGCGGACGAGTTATGCATCGGCTATAACATGTATCAATGAACACATCTTTGTAACAGAACTTTGTGTGGTCAGACCAAGAATTACCAAGAATGAGCAAAGTTTTTCTGGTCGCCGCTACCGTGCGCACGGTAGACCCTGCACGGGCCACGGTCGCACGGTACTCACGGCAGCGGTCACGGTCGTCTGCACGGTAGCGGCCACGGTACACTTACGTCACGCACGGTAGCGGCTGTACTGCGAGCACGGTTGCACGGTAGCACGGTAATCGCACGGCACTGACACGGTAGCGCTCACGGTCGTGACAGGTGCGTGACGACGTGTTACACCGGCGTTACCGTCTGACTTTCTTGTTGTACGCGTTGTACTTGTTAATCGGGCACTGTCAGTACAGCAATGACCAGGTGCTTGCAGGTATATCACCGCTGTTTGGTACGCTGAATTTCAGAAGAAATCTCAGCTCCATCCTTCTAATCGTCGGGAATGCTCCTAGCGGACTTGTTGGATTCAATCCGGACCCTACGTACACCTTTATCATTCCTAACACTACGACTTCCATTTAATTCTTGCGTCCCACTTTTTTATTCACCACCGCTACTGTTAGCGCTGAGTGCACGTAATGACTTGAATAGTACTAGATCTTTTCATACCAGTTGTAGAATGCCGCAGGTACTGTATATATAGCTGTAAATATCAATGCAGATTGTGCACGAGGCAGACTCGGCCTCATGACATTTGTTCATGTTGGCATTCAAGCCGGACGGACCGACGGTCCTCACAAACGCGTCGACATGACGCGTCTTCTCTTGTGGATCCACCGATTCATTCCGGGATCCACATTCTAAATCTGGACTCAACTCGCGAATCCGCCACTTCATATGTTTTCCGTTTGTTTCTTATCCCGTAGTTCAATTTACTTACCAATGGTTCCCAGCAGTCTTACTTAGCATTCTCAGTCATTTAGTTTACAGGTCTTCGTGTCTACTGCCAGTTTTGTAGTACGGTGCTCGTCAAGTTGTATAAAGAGGATATACTCGAGATGAATTCATTAGTGCATTCGCCCTCGTTTTATTGTCCGATTCTCACAGGTTATGGGCCCCGCCCTTGCCTGAATCAATCCTCGTATAACTTGCTACCCTCCCGCTCGTAATCTCTCGCTATGTCGACCACCACCAACACGAAACAGCTCAACAATCTGTTCGCTCGTATCCCGCACTGCAAGGCAGATGGTACGAACTATGTCCTCTACCGCAACCGCTTCGTATTCGCAGCCGATGCTGCAACACTCGGGCACCACCTGGAGCTCACCACGACGAGTCCAGCTGGTACGAAGCCAGTCCCCGCAGATCCGAAGGCCGTCACAACGGCGGAGCAGGAGGCTCTCGACAAGTGGGATGTCAAGAACCGAGCATGGCGGTTGGAGCAGGCCATCGTCAAGCAAGGCATCGCGTCGACAATCTCAGATGCATTGTTCTTGAAGGTGAAGGGTGAAGCGACGGCGGCGTTGATGTGGGCAAAGGTCAAAGCTGAGTTCAAAAAGCGCTCACAAATGATGGTTGTTGACCTGCGCAGCAAGCTTCAGGACGAACGATGCACAGAAAATGGTGATGTAAAGACTCACCTCGCCAAGCTGCAGGCCATTCGCGAGGATCTTATCGCGATGGGTGCAGACCCGGGCGACGACAACTTCGTCGCTATACTCCTCGGCTCACTTCCCACATCCTACGACCCGTATCTCGCTGCGCTCACGGCAGCATCATCCCTCCTCGCGACACCTCTCAGTGTCGACACCTACGTCCGCAGTATCAGCGACGAGGCTGACCGTCGTGCAATCAAGGCACGTCCGAAGGAGGCGAAAGAAGCCGCGTTCAACGCGAATGGCGGTAACACGAGTGGTCAGCGGAGGAGGAGTAAAAATGTGGAGTGTTATAACTGCCACAAGAAGGGTCACATCAAGGCGGAGTGCTGGGCGAAGGGAGGTGGGAAGGAAGGGAAGGGTCCCCGAGGGAAAGGAAAAGGGAAGGGGAAGTCGGACGACTCAGCCAACAAGGTCACGGACCACGAGGATGGCGTTTGGTATGCCAATGCTGACGATCACGACTCCGAGCTTGACGACTGGACGGAGGAAGTCGAGCAGAATCTAGGAGGGTATGTTGAGCCTGGGACTGAGTATGTCCGGGACTCCGCAGAACAGCTTGAAGGTCTTGCAGGCCTTTATTTCTTCGATGAGCACATTACACTCGATGGTGCTCAAGACGACGTACCTTCCGAGGCTTCTGATGAAGCCCTCACATCCCCATCTATCCCCTCCACCAACGAAGACTCTGACAACAAATCTATTCCCGCACTTCTTGACACCTCCGAGTACGACTCCGATGACGACGAGTCAGACAGCGAGAGTCTGCCATTGCTGAGAAACGTATCAGACACTATGGAATTTTCTGGAGACGAAAGAGAGAACATACCCAATGTGGAGTCCGACGTCTTTAGTGATATCGACGCACAAGAAGAAATCCCCGATCTGGAGGACTGGGAGGAGCTGAAGGAAGGAGAAGTGGTTAGAGATGAAGGCGACGAACCCTTCACACGCACCTTTGGAACGGTGTACCTTGCGGCCGCTTCCACACTTCCACACGAGCCTGATGTCAAACTCTTCGACTCAGGCGCATCGCGCCATATGACCTGTTATCGCCACAGGTTGTTCAACTATACTCCTATTGAACCCCGCTCCATTACCGCCGCCGATCAAGGAAAGTTCCAGGCTGTTGGGAAGGGAGACATGCATGTGTACCTTCCTGGCAGCAAATCGGGCGAAACGACGCGCATCCTAGCGCGTGACATACTTTATGCGCCAAAGCTGGGAGTCACTCTGCTCTCAATAAGCAAAATCACGGCGGCGGGATATTCCATGTGGTTTCGGGGCAGCGAAGCGCGCATCTTCGACAAGAAGGACAAGCTATTGGGTGTTATCCCGGTTAGGGCGGGACTCTACAAGACGGAAACAGACGTACCTCGCACTCATGCAGTCACCGAGTCTCCCATCACTGTTACACTCGACGAGCTCCACAAAATGCTCGGACACATTTCCCCCGATGCCGCCAAACAATTGGTGAAGGATGGCCACGTTGAAGGCATCATCCTTGACGAAACCAAGCCATTCCGGAAATCCTGCGACTCATGCGAGTACGGGAAACAGACGCGGAAACCTATCAAGAAGGTCAGCGAGCGCGCGCGAGCGAAAAATGTTGGCGATACCATTCATTCGGACCTTTGGGGTCCATCTCCCGTCCAAACGCCACAGCACAAGGAGTACTATGTCTCCTTCACCGACGACTGCTCGCGATACTCTGCAGTATATCTCCAGCGTACAAAGGACGAGACCTTCGACAGCTACAAAGAGTTTGAGGCTTGGCTGGACACGCAATTTGGGAAGAAGGTCCGCGAGCTCCACAGTGATCGTGGTGGCGAGTACCGCAGTGGCGAGTTTGACGCACATTTGGCGGCACAAGGGACGAAGAGGAATCTGACAGTTCACGATACTCCGGAGCACAACAGCATTGCGGAGCGGTTCAACTGCACTGCTCTCGAGCGTGTTTGCGCACTTCTCCATGCATCTGGTCTTCCTAAAAATCTTTGGGGTGAGGCACTCAAACATGTTGTCTACCTCAAGAATCGTACCTCAACTCGCGTACTCAACGGCAAGACGCCGTACGAAATCCTCCATGGCACCAAACCCAACTTGCGAGACCTGCACCAGTTTGGCTGCAAGGTTTGGGTGCATAATGAGGACGGCTCAAAACTTGATGGACGTGGTCGCGTCGCGCGCTGGCTTGGATTCGACAATGAGAGCAGTGGCCATCATATTTACTGGCCGGAAACACGCGCAATTTTGGTGGAACGAAGCGTCAAATTTGACGACGCAGCAGAATTACATTTTGAAAGGTGTGCTGAATGAGGGGGAGAAGCAGGGAGACATTCAGCAAAAGGCAGGTGCTCAAAATTCGAAAAACGCACCTACCCCTACTTCAGCTCTGCCCTCAATGCCTCCTCCAGCGGCCGTACCATCCACCAGCGCGCCAAATCCATTTTCTTCACCGCCGCCTGAAATCCCACAATTCGTCGAGTCGCTCTTGAAGCGGCAAGGAATCAACCAGTCGAACATCCAGGAGGGCAAGCGCGCACGAAAAGCGACTTCCAAGGCAGCCGACATGGCGTCTAGGTTGAAGTCGTCCGGACCATCCCGAGAGTCGCCCACACAGAGTGGTGACAACGCATCCACTGCACAGAGCAATGAGCAGGCAGGCTATGTTGAGGTGGAGACAGCTCAGAGCTATCACGAGTTTGCTATGCAAGCAGCCGTCGCTGAGTCGTTGGGCATAGAGCCGACGCTAGCAGAAGCCAAACGACGTGGTGACTGGCCAAGGTGGATGGCAGCAATTGACGCCAAGATCAGAACACTGATCGAGGCTGGCACATGGGAACTGGTCCCGTGTCCCGCGGATCACAACATTATTGGCTCCAAGTTTGTCCTTCGCATCAAGTTGAAGGCTGGCGGGGTCGTCGACAAGTACAAGGCCCGCCTCGTTGCACAAGGATTCACCCAAGTCGAAGGTGTTGACTATTTTCTCACCTTCGCACCCGTCGCCAAACTCCCATCCCTTCGTCTCATCCTCGCAATTGCAGCCCGGCATGATTGGGACATTCAGGTCTTCGACTTTCACGCGGCATTTCTCAACGGAGAATTCAAGGACGACAAGGAGATCTATATGGAGCAGCCGCCTGACTATGAGTTTGTGAATCGTTGCGACTACGTCCTCCGCTTACGCAAAACTATTTACGGGTTGAAGCAAAGCAGCCGAAAATGGTATGAGAAACTCACTAAATCTCTTGCCACACTTGGCTTTGCTCCTCTTGCGACTGACTACGCGGTATTTTGGCTCATCTCCGGAGCCGACATCGTCATTCTTGCCATCCACGTCGATGACTGCACCATCACGGGCAGTTCAGCTTTCTTGGTCGACAATGTTCAAACTCGGATTGGACGACTCTTCAAGATTACGCGTCTTGGAGATATTTCGTGGCTTCTTGGAATGGAGATTATACACAACAGAGCGCAGCGCACGCTCTCCATCAATCAGTCTTCATACATCAATTCAATCCTTCAGCGCTTTGGCATGGAGAACGCCAAGCCGTCTGCTGTACCCCTCGACCCGAATGTGTTGCTCTCACGCGACCAGTGCCCGACGGACCCGCAGGAGATTGCAGAACTTTCCACTGTTCCTTACCACGTGGTTGTGGGAGCCTTGATTTGGCTCACCACAGGGACGCGTCCGGACATCTCTTTTTCTGCCGCCATCCTCTCTCGTTTCACCACAAATCCTGGACACCCGCACTGGGAAGCCGCGAAGCGCGTCTTGCGCTATCTCAAGGGAACGCGAAGCTAGAAGCTGACATTTGGAGGAGAAGGAAGGAATGAAGGGTTGGAAGGATATGTCGACGCGGACGGGATGTCCCTCGACAATAGGAAAGCAGTTTCTGGGTACGCCTTTCTTCTTGATGGTGGAGCCGTTTCCTGGTCTGCTAAGCAGCAGGAACTTGTCGCACTTTCGACAACCGAAGCCGAATATGTCGCGCTGACTTACGCGGGCAAAGAGGCTGTCTGGATCCGGAATTTTCTCTCAGAGCTCTTCCTTGTCCAGCTCATGGATCCCATCACTATCCACGACGACAACCAGTCCGCCATCGCACTCGCACACGCCGAGCCAGGCCAGCATCACACCCGCACAAAACACATCGATATCTGGTTCCATTTCATCCGGTATCTCATCGAACGCCGAGACGTTCATGTCACCTACTGCCCGACCGACGACATGGTCGCCGATATTTTCACGAAGGCGCTACCCTCGACAAAAGCGAAACATTTCGCATCGGCTCTTGGACTTTCCCCGGCTTAAGGGGGAGTGTTGGCATTCAAGCCGGACGGTCCGACGGTCCTCACAAACGCGTCGACGTGACGTGTCTTCTCTTGTGGATCCACCGATTCATTCCGGGATCCACATTCTAAATCTGGACTCAACTCGCAAATCCGCCACTTCATATGTTTTCCGTTTGTTTCTTATCCCGTAGTTCAATTTACTTACCAATGGTTCCCAGCAGTCTTACTTAGCATTCTCAGTCATTTAGTTTACAGGTCTTCGTGTCTACTGCCAGTTTTGTAGTACGGTGCTCGTCAAGTTGTATAAAGAGGATATACTCGAGATGAATTCATTAGTGCATTCGCCCTCGTTTTATTGTCCGATTCTCACAGTTCACCTCACAGACAATGAACGACAGGATTACTGTCAGTGGAAGAGCCGGCATCAATCAGGTGAAGACCAACACAGGTTGTGTGTGAGTCTGATTCGGAGACATGACATTCATCTCACAGGTGAGGAGCGACCTCTGTGGAAATAGCTGCACCTCTTGAGAGCACTCAGCGAACCCGTGTGCGCAAGACAGGATTACCGTGACTCATGAGTCTCAGCAGCAAAACGGTAACATAAGAGTACAGTGTGTACAAATATGGCACTGCAGTCGAATATGAGTTTGACCCACCCGCTGATCCAGCATAGTTGGGAAACAGGCCTAGTTTAACTGTGAGGACGTCTATCCGACCCATACACCCGCCCGGTATCGCGCTCAGAGCGGAGAGCCGCATTACATGTGGGACGTGGTTTGACCTCGCGGGATAGCCGCGCCGTTCGCGAGTGTAAGTACAACGAAGATGATGAGTAGGGCTGTAGTTGTGCTTTGTGCTTTAACAGATTGGTGTTGAAAGGGGAGAAAGACCATTGTGTGAAGCGGGAGAAAGAAGAGGGTGTAGACAACACTGTACTTGCCGGTATGAGGGTAAAGGCGAGGACAAGACCAAGCTTGTTGAGGAGGGAGGACAAGACCAAATTCTCGTCGGGATGAAGGCTAGCTTGAGGAAGCCATCTGGCGCCCGAATTTACTGTGATGCGGAAAATAAATGACTGGGCACTATCATGCAAACAGATACATGCACCAAATTCTTCAATGTCCAACGATCCTGCATGCCGAGAATGCGAGTCGCCCAAGGCGAAATCGGGGGAACAATAATGGAGGCTCATATTGAGATCTGTGGCGGTTATGCCAGATGCACCACAAGTTAGCGAAGAAGGAGACTATATATATTCATGGTTTACTAGGCTCGTCGTGATGGATGGTCATGGACGAGAGGCAAGACGCGATCGCTCCATAGCAGCGTTACGCTTTCAAGTCACAGTGTGACCACGTCTGCGTAACGCTGCATGGCACGGTAACA
Organism: Mucidula mucida; assembly: GCA_015501055.1. Taxonomy (NCBI): domain Eukaryota; kingdom Fungi; phylum Basidiomycota; class Agaricomycetes; order Agaricales; family Physalacriaceae; genus Mucidula; species Mucidula mucida. The sequence goes on along the minus strand of JADNYV010000065.1, from coordinate 135,385 downwards.
GGGTCCATCACGGCAGTGATGCACGGTAATGATGCACGGTAGCGGCCACGGTAACGGTAGCGGCCACGGTAGCGGCCACGGTAGCACGGTAGCGGCCACGGCACTTTTGTGGTGCCCCTGAACCATGCGCAGCTTTCTCGGGGAAGACGACCCGCATCTCAACGCCTCCAGTCCTCTCGCATACGTGGACACAGAGGCCCCCAGACCAGGCTTAACGCTAGTCATCTCAAGCGAAGCTACGCCTTTCACAGAAGAGATCCTCGCGTCGTTCATCATCCAGGAGCTGACTCTAGAAAGGCAGGAGAAGATAAGTGGTGTTGCGTACGGAGTGGCTTACAATAGCTCGGTACCTTTCTGATGTATATAGCTTCCTATACCTGTGGCTTTGTACTACCTACCGCCTCCTGAAGATCTCTTCTCCTCGCCAAGGCTTGTCAGTCTCACGCTGTATAGCCGAGCGCCTTGTACTCAGCTGGAAGAGTAGATTGCCCGTATCATTATTCTGCGCCACTTTTGTTCACTGAGACACCGATGGTGAAGCGGTTATCATGCTTGCCTTCCACTATAGGAATCCATTATTGGTAGCAAGCGGCAGGGGTTGGACTCCCCTTCGGTGTAATCTCTGTCCTGAAGCATATTTTTTGCTCGACTGAGTAGTGCGGACACATTTAAACTAATATTCTATTCTCAAAAACCTACAGCTACCCATAATTAGTCTTCCCTAGGCATACCCAACATCTCGTGGTACTCGGTGTTTAGGTATGAAATCAGCACCTATCGCTCGTAGTTGAATAAGTGTTGTCGAGCTCGGTGCTTGCTTTGATCATCGGTGTGCTGTCCATCACATGATGTCTGCTGAACCACCGGATTGGTCCTCAGTCATAACAGACGCAGGAACCTCGATGCTTCCTCTAGCGATAGTTTCAAGCTATACAGCATTAGATTCAGACGACGACGGCGAAGACGTACCCCGAAGAAGGCAGTATTCTCCTCCCGCCCATCAAAGTCGCCGTCAGCGCACTACCGCGAATGAGCGACGAAACAAGACAAAAAACACAAGACACACGACTTCCTGAACTGAATACAGCGTGGTTGATCTCGACATGAGCGCCTTGTTATGGGCGTCGGCCATGGCGCTAGCACACATCGTTACTAGCCGCAACATCCAGGACTACTGGGACTCACAGAACTGGAAACGAAGAAGGAAGAGTGGATAGTGAGAGAGTGCTGTAGAGAGCTGCGATAACGGTGGTACGAGACCAAGCACCACCAATGTGAGAACCTTGTCTTATATAGCGCCTTTGTGGAGCGCGTTAGATGACGGGTCTCTGCTAGATGTATTGCATGACGTTCGGATATGCTTCAAGACCGGCGCGCGAGGAAGAGGAAATGGTACGGGGAAAGGCGTGTCTAAGACGCGTGAACGGAGGACGAATATGCTAAGAGAAGGGATGAGTGCTTGTATAAAACGCGTAGGCGGAGGACCAGAACGAGCGATTGGATCCGAGACAACTTTGAACGCCTCGGAAGAACTCATCGTAGCGCGACGCAGCTTTCGTGTACTGTACGAAGTGTGCGCACTGCGCAAAGATGAATTCACGCTTAAACACGGAAAACCAAGAAGATCCCAGGGAGGCAGCTCTCTGACTGGACATCACTAAACCTCTAAACCTTTGGGGAAATGGCATAGCGTGGTAAGTCGACACCCGGGTGGCAATCGATCAGCATTGCTGCCATGTCCTGCCATCCCCACCATGAGATTGCAGGAGATGTCCACCTCTGCTGAAGGCCGCCATTTTTTCACCATCTGGTAGCAATGCCAGCATTCCTACCTCGATGTCAGGCCCGGTAGTCACTTACCATTGTCGTACCAGCCGGTTGCAATGTTATATGTTGATGCGAGTTTGTGATTTGTTCGGAATAGGATGAAAATAGATGTATAGAATAGATATAGAACAAATTACCTAACATCAAGAGCTACGTACTAACATTAACAGATACATACAGAGTCATGACTGGATCTATAGGACGCTCAAAAGAACGTAGTCTCGCCTATATCACGAACCGCAAATGCACCGTCCTCAATGCCCAACTTCTTACACTCCTCCTTCAACTTCCTCGGGCTCGAGCACGTCCTCGGTTGTCAAGACCCACGCGCCCCAATGCATCGCCACGGCCCTCTTCGCTCTAACGTCGCGAAACACCCTCACACTATCCTGCGGCGCACAGTGCATCGGGCTCATAAACCACCGTGGCTCATACGCGCCAATCGGAATCATCTCCATCTCCCCAAATCGCTCCCCAATCTCCTCAAAGCGGGACAGTACGGCATCTCATTCTCGTCTGCGCCATCGGGGACATAGCTGTACCTTGTGTCTCATGCAAGGTAGATGCTCTTTGACGTAGAGGTGGTGATGACCCAGCTAGACCAGAGAGGCTTCATTTGGTCGACTATGGCATGTGTTACGAAGGTGTACATGATGGTGAGAGTGTCTGTGGTTGAACTGGATGAAACGGTGGGTTCGGCTTTCTACCACCAGTCGAGCGTGTGGAAGTGGGTCTTGGGTATGCCGAGGTAAGCGAAGTAGTGCTTGTTTCCTAACGGCGCAAAGATATGGGGCATGCGCTTAGACGTCTTGAACAGCGTTGTAATGGCGTGGGAGTCTTCGATACTACAGGCGCGTCTATGAATCAGCGATTGTCAGCATATATCCCAGCAATGGCGTGTAAGCAAGCCTCTTTGCGACCTGTCGCTGGATTGCCTGGCAATAAAGGGAGGAAGCCTGCGCAGCAGTGATGTCATGTAGATAGAGCGATTGACTGGTGATCACCATGCGGTATGGGGATCTCGGCGTATGATATGCAGGCGGCGACATCTTGACAATGAGTGCCCGTGACATTGTGTCGATGACCGCGTGCGCGTGACCGGGACGCGTGAGCGAGCAATGAGCCAGCAGCTCAGCCAAGGCTGTTACTAATTTGTGACAGATGCTCAGCCGCAAATCGTAAGATAATACATTGTGTGCTTCCTTAATACTTCATTCTTCTCTCCAATTCATCCTACCGAGATTCAGAAATTCTTTCCCGCCTTCTTCGCCTCCTTCTGCAACTTGGTAATTTGCTTCTTCCAACTGTAACACGTGTCGCATTCTATCGTCAGAGTTAATGATGCGAAGTGTCAGTGTCCAAAACACTCGCCCGCAGCCCCATGCTTCTTGCACTGGTACAGGCCCTCCATGTTCACAACAGACTCAGGCACATCGAGGTATGCTCTATCGCTAGATTTAACCTACACGGCATTAGGTACAGGCCTGATTCAGACGACAACAAAGACGACGAAGACGTACCCCGAAGAAAGCATCATTTTCCTGCCGCCCATCAAAATCGCATTCATCGCACTATCGCGAATGAGCGACAAAACTAGACAAAAAAACGAAAAACATGACGAACGACTTCCTGAACATGCTGACTACAGAATACAGCATCGTTGATCTGGATAGCAGCGACTTCGGGCTGGGCGTCGGCCATGGCGCTTGCACACATCAGTACTCACCGCCGCATCCAGGACTGCATGGGACTCACAGAACTGGAAACGAAGAAGGAAGAGGAGTGAGTGAGCGAGTGCTGTAGAGAGGCGCGATGATAGTGGTACGAGAGCAAACAGCGTCTGTGTGGGAGCCTTGTCTTATACAGCGCCTGGATTATGTGGAGCCTGCACACGTTCGGATATGTTCTGAGACCGGCGCGCGAGGAAGGTAATCGGGAAAGGCGTGTCTAAGACGTGTAGGCGAAAGGAAAGCGAGACCCTCCGTGGGCCTCATGACCATCCCGAGTGGATCCGAGACGATAACGACTCATCGTAGCGCGACGCAGCTTGCGTGGAACAGTGTGCGCACTGCGCGAAGATGAATTCTTTGTATACCAGCTGCGCCCCCGTTACTAACTTGGCTGGTCTAAATATTATCGAGCGATGCCAACTTTGATCATTGGCGTGCTGTCCGCTACGCCTGTCCCGCCACCTCAAGAACACATAAGCAGCTCGAAACCGATCGAGTCAACGTTTGAACACGAAAAAGAGACCTAAAATTAACAGATCCACACATCTATTAGAGATACGTACACCTACTGTTTAATAGATACGTACAGAGTTCATTCATCGATCTATAGCACGCTCAAAAGAACGTAGTCTCCCCAATATCACAAACCGTAAACACACCGTCCTCGATGCCCAGCTTCTTACACTCCTCCTTCAATTTCCTTGGAGGCTCAAGCACGTCCTCGGTAGTCAAGACCCACGCGCCCCAATGCATCGCCACAGCCCTCTTCGCCCTAACGTCGCGAAACACCCTCACACTATCCTGCGGCGCACAGTGCATCGGGCTCATAAACCACCGCGGCTCATACGCGCCAATCGGTATCATCGCCATCTCCATCTCCCCGAATCGCTCCCCAATCTCCTCAAAGGCGGGACAGTACGGCATCTCATTCTCGTCTGCTCCGTCGGGGACGTAGCGGTACCCTGTGTCTCCTGCAAAGAAGATGTTCTTTGACGCAGACGTGGTGACAACCCAGCTAGACCACAGCGTCTTTAGTTGGTCGAGTATGCCACGCCCTGTTCTGTGCTGCGCTGGTGTGCAGGTGAGGGTGAGCGTGTCTGTAATGGAGCTATCTTTGGCGGATGGAACGGTGAGTTCGGCTTTCTGCCACCAGTCGAGCGTGTGGAAGTGGGTCTTGAGTATGCCGAGGGATGAAAAGTAGTGCTCGTTTCCTAAGGGCGCGAAGATATGAGGCATGCGCTTGGACGTTTTGAACAGCGTTGTAATGGTGTGGGTGTCTAGACTAGAAACAAATGAGCTCTCGTTCGTAGACGTAGAAATGGACTAACTGGTCATAATGATTATGCTATTAAGGATGACTTGTTAGAACGCCATCATGAATAAAGAGAGGAAATGACTGACAGATATCACGATGGCGTCAACGGGGGGAATCTCTTCAATAGTACAAGGCGCGTCTACGAATCAGCGACTGTCAGAATGGATCCCCAGCTGGAAAGCAAAGGCGTACCAGTGAACCTCTTGGGTCCCATCAACTGTGACGGCGAGCATCTGTCGCTAAAGACGGGATCGAATAGTATCCTCACCCCGCTACTTAATTCCAATAAAAAACACGCGTGTCCCAGCCATGTCGCTTTCATCTGTTTCTCCGCTGCTTTCTCCTCCACGTCCCATCCCCATGTCGGCTTTCGCACAGGAACTATATTGTGCGGCGGCGCGGGTGCTTTCCGCATTGCGGCGCTCAAACTGAACAGGTCCTTGACGCCCAAATAGCGGAAGGAGGGCCACGGATTCTGAAAGCCTCTTGAAGGTTTGTGTGAGACCCAATGGGCGGGTTGCGTATTTGACGTGTAGGTGGGCAGAGCGTCGCTGTGCACTACGATGTCCGCAGAGGAGGACGGGGATGGGATTTGGGATTTCATTGTCGCAGGAATTATCAACGGGGAAGGAGAGCCTGGTGGTACAGGAGATGGCGGACAGTGTGTGGCATGGTAGTGGGCCTCTACGAGGCTTTATTACACCGTGCGTGCCGAACCAACGAGGCCCATCAATGATCGGGGCGCTAATCTCATCAGCATACGTTTGTCATCGATTCAGCCGAAGGATCTAATTGTACGGCTCAGCGGAACTACATGGCTTCATTTGTATACACCTGTAATCGCTTATCGTCAGCGCCACGTTTACTTGCTTGATATGTCTACACATATTCACGAAGCGAACGCGAGACGATCTTCGAATTACTTGATATATACAAGATGGAAGACAAAACGCACCAATGGTCCATAGATAGGTGGTGCCAAATCGAAGACAAGATGACAGTATCGCAGACTAACTTCTAATCGATGAAGTGCAGTGCTAGTATCGTCGCCGAGAAGTATGGAACGCCACGTCCTGCGGCAGAGTGAAATTTGCCTTGTTCATATCAAAAGATGCGTATTAGACACAAGCATGATCCGAAATGCTCTAAAACAGACACCTAGATCACCTTCAGGACAGCTTGTTCTCTAAAGCTGGTTTTCAAGGAAGGTAAATGGCGCGCTGATTCTGTAGACAGACGCTGCGCAATGAACCTTGGATAGACCTAACTGTGTGCGGAGGCAGATCCTGCCTGAATTATGAAGGACGTGTCGGATCTCAAGGTGAAAGGCAAGTGAGAGGAGTGTGTAGCCAAGCAGGAGCAATCATCGCTTTCTGCGGCAAGATTTCCAGCAAATTAAATGATCCATTCGATATTTGCTAGCGCTATGGGTTGTCCACGTATCAGCGTGCTTATCAGGCGGGAATCTACTGAATGAAATTGAATGTACGCATGCTCGCCCCCAGAAAAGCAGGATGGAATCTAGGATGTCAATCTCTGGCCAGACGTTTGCCTTACCATCGACGGGATACACTGCCGCCTTCTCGTGGTCTCCGTTGTCCTCTGTTCGCTTCTCTTCTCTTCTCGCTTCTCTTCTCGCCTCCACCTCGCCCCCCGACTCATGGTATTTGGGAATCCGACCCACCCATTCACACCGACCCTTGACTTTTCTCTTGCCTCGTCCTACCGGCCTTCCTACGACACGTTCTGGAGGCGGCGGTGCTGGCGTAGACGACAAGTGGGCCGATGCCTCCGGGATCTGCTCGATTGGGAGACATCATAGCGTGCACGAAGTGGCGGACAGTACGCATATGGATGCGTGGGTACGCCGCTGAAGTTGGCACCGAGCTCGTCGATACCTAAGTTGGCGGCGGGGGCGCAGCGTGGTGGGCACTGGCAGGCGCAAACGTAGTACACCGAACGGGAGTCGAACCCCTTCCGCTTGCTACCATTTAATGCGGGCACATGCATCCATGGAAGGCAAGTATGATAACCGCTTCACCATCGGTGCAAGAAAGTGTGCTGCAATGAAAACCATCATATTCTCAAATGGCAACAACGCGCAGAGCGACACACCTTGAGGCTGGTGAGTGTTGACGAGGAGAATGAATCTTCAGGAGGCTGTAGGCAGTACAAAAGCAACAGGTATGGGAAGTTATGTTACATACATCAGGAAAGTATCGAGCTACTTATTGTATGTGACTCTGTAAGCAATGCCAGTTATCTTTGTTGTCTTGCTAGAGCGAGCTCCTGGATGATGAACGATGCGAGAAGCTCTTCTGTAAATGGCATAGCCTCGCTTGAGATGACCGGTGTCAAGGCTGGTCTCGGGCCTGTGTAACCACATATGCAAGAGGACTAGAGGCGGTGTCGTCTTTCTGAGAAAGCTACATATAGCTTATCGATACCGAAACAGCGCCAAGTGACTTTGACGTACTCTGTATCTACTTATCGTTTGACGGGTTTCCCAATTTTGTACAGGCACTAAAAGTGCTTTGCGCACAAGCGAAATCGGGGCAAAAAAAACTTTTGGGTTTGGTCAACTACACCGAAGGGAAGTCGAACCCTTGCCGCTTGATCTCACAAACAGCCTGTCACACGAATGTCAGGCAAGCATGCTAACCGTTGCGGTATCGATGTAGCAAACATGGTCTAAGTATATGGCGTTATCCCGTGTGTAAAGGTCCATTTTAGAGCCGGACTCAATGAGTTCCGATTGTCTGATTGCATTCCGACATGTCTACTTAAATCTAGAAAGACTGGTCACACCAGCGTGTAGTTCAATCTTGTGTACATTAAGCATTTGTTTTGGATTCTTTAACAAATATGCTGCTCTTGTTCGAACCCGTCGCGGTCACGTTCAAATTGATATATAAATAAAAGTAGGTACTATAAACAAGTGTCTGACTACGCGCCCATCTCTATAGCACCCTGATACTGGGGTGCGTACTTATGCACGATCTTCCAGCTCGGAACAAGCCCCGGCGCACAGAACAGTATAACAGCGAGAAGTTCTGGCAGCGCGGCAAGAGGATACCAGTAACTCTCATCTCTCTGTTTCGCTTGGTCACTGACTGTGGCTGCAGAGTATATCTCGCGTATGAGCATCAGGACGGAGATGACCACGAATATGTAGGCGCCATGGATGCCACCGATGGAACGATCGGCAGGCGAGAACGACTTGGATCCTAGAGCACATATAAGATAAGTCACAATCAAAGCGAGGACCACCCACGTTCTCTTTCGAGGTACAACAAGTACACAGTCTGAAGGGCTTGTACGATCGTGAGGATCAGGAAGATGATGACGCTGACTTTTCTGAGGGAGGCGATTGTGTCGGGGGACATGCTACTGTTCGTTGACTGGGCTTGCGTAGCGGCTACAATACCGAGTGCAATGGCGGCAGTGCCTGTCAAGTGGAAGCACGTCCGACGCCACCTCATGTACACGGAAGCGACGCGTGAGATAGGCGGTGGGAGATCAAGGAGGCGTTCGCTGGGAAGCCAAAGTCAATGGAGTGCGAGAGAAAAGCAAGTCGAAAATATATATACCGGTCGAGCACCACGCCATACGCCGCGAACAAGAGACCGAAGAAGCCAGCAAGGAGCAAGATTTGGTCCACAATGAGGAGGGTGAGGCTTTCGCCTGCAGAGTCGGATGCAATCTCAATCGCGCGAATCAAGAATGCTGCGACACGAACTGTTTTTCGTCGGGTCTATTAAGCAGTCAATTGAATTGAACAAAGAACTTACTGGAACAAAAGACATGCAAAATAATCCATATCCACGTAAAATCAGAAATGGCTTTGAAAATAAACCAACCCGTGAGTGGGGCATACGCGATGGCGAAGATGACTGCCGCCGCGAGGGAGTTGTACCCGAAGCCTGCTGCGTAGTTGGTTGACATTGGTGAAGAAGAAGAAGAAGAAGAAGAAGTTTGAATGGACAACTTGAACGAGGAATACGCGTCTTATGATGCCATGTAGTCGTTTCACTGCGGAAACACGTTGGAGCGTTCGTGATGAACCTGGAGGGCCAATGTTGAATGGAGTGCTAAAAATATCGCCACTCCGACGGACAGTGGTGATAGTGGACGCGGAGCTGCGGAAAGTTGCACAAAAGGAAGAAACGAAAACAGACCATAGGACTGCGAAGAAAGTAGAGACACGTCCTATCACTTGTCATGGTTGAGGAAGGTTCGTCACGCCTGCCTGCATCTTTGGAGGCGATTGGAGATTCTCGATAAGCGGCTGCCGCCCCGCGAAACAAGCTCTCTTTTGATGAACGCGATCAGGGTGTACAGATCGCCCAAGCTGTGTGGCCACGACCCTGATGTGCTGCTGGACTGCTAGCCGAAAATTTGGGAATCGAGTCATCTGAGGAGGACAGCATCGCCTTTTTGCGTTCCTTGTTTATTTTGATAAACTTACGATGGTTTGGCGTCCGCGGCGCAGCAGATAATGTGCTAGTCCAAGTGCGTTTCGTGAAAGTTGAGGTTGCCTTCATGATGGTTGCGATCAAGTTTCAGAGCACAGCCACGCTGATCAATCTGTTTCTAACCGCCACATTTGTCTGAGGATCCTTGATGAAACCGTAACCTTGTAGTAAATGGAGTACAACGTCTGCCTCAATTATGGCTATTTATCCTTCCGCCGAAGGCGGAAATTGAATTGGTATGCAAGGGCTATCGTCGGCGGTCTACATTCTCTCGCAAGTAACTTTGGTACCGCACAGTCCGCTGCCATCTTCGCTCTGGTATAAGGTGAGTTATAACAATCGCTTCGATGACGTTCAAAAACTTACCCCTCGAATAGGACAACATAGCATGCGATCGGTACGCGAATCCGTCTCGTCTCCTCCGAGGCAGTCTTTGTTGTCAAAGCACTTCCTCTCTATGGTCATTCCAAAGACAGATGTCGTCAATCCCAATGAACAGATGGCCAGCATCAATTTGGACAGTGTAAAGTGCATCTTGAGTCTAAGTGAGTGGTAGTTGACGTGCACCGGGCGCGTTTATGGTGACTAGTCCCGGAAGCCAGAGTTTTAAATCATCGGTGTTGCGTTATCAAGGAGACGTGATGCACTCTGAATGCCGCCCATGATCAAACAACGAGCGGTGTTTACCTGTTGTCGAAGTGAACACTTGTCTAGCAACGCCGAACACGATGATCGACACATAGCATTGTGGGATACCCATTGCGATTACACGGTACATGCCACCCTGTTCTTGGCCGCATTTTGAAATTTGGTAACACGCCGGTATCGAAAGCACCTGTTCAAATCTTCAAAACGATCCGCCCGGCAATCTTCCCAGCCTCCATCTCCGCCAGGACGCTAGACGATATTCACGCTATAGTACTTCCCAGAAGTGACCTTGACTTACCGGTTTACATCTTCCAGCTTACATTTCATAGTTACATCGGACCTTGCCCCTCGCCGCGAGTGCCAGCGCTTCAATGGCGTCTTGTCGATTCCTAACCTGCCATCAATCGCAACTCCAAATGATGGCCTGGCGACCTACCCAACGGCGGAACCAATCCAAGTGAGCGACTTCGTTCATAAGTTCGGCGGTTCTGTTCCTCCGAGAACTTGGAGACTCACTTTGGAAACCATGATGTTGTGTGGAAGACTCAAAGTGGCAGTACTAGAAGCCATCCCAACGGTTACCAAGGTACCCGTTTTCCGTAGGTACAACAGTGCTTGATTGAATGGCTCTGCCTGTGGGAAGGTAATAGTTTGATAAGGCGAAAGGAAGTGAAGCTGCACGAACTTGTCCAGCGGCGACAACAGCGGCATGGGGACCCAGCCCTTCTGCAGCATCCATCACGTCTTGGACGACATTGGTGCTGGTCGCAAAGTCGATGAATTTCTCGGCGCCGAGCTTCAAGCACAGATCGCGTTTTGCGTCACCCGTGTCTGCAAAAGTTGTTCGAAAGGTTTTCAAAGAGAGGGAACTTACCGATGGCGATGACTCGCAACCCCATTGTTTGTGCGTACTGCACTCCTACGAGTTAAAATCATAAGGAAGAATTCACGGAAGAGCAGGTATCTATGATGCACCTAGATGACCCAACCCCCCACCTGCGCCACTGAGAGCGACCCAGTTTCCGGCCTTTGGTTTCGTTTGTAGAAGCGCTTTGTATATGGTGACGCCCTTGCAAATGGGACTCGTTCAGTATGGCCTCGTCAAAGGACATTATCACACTCACTGCACATAGGATTGGCGTCGCCGCCGCACTTTCGAGACCTTCGGGAATTGGGGTCACGTAGTCGACATAAGCTAGCTGTGTAGACCGTTATAGAAGCTGATTTAGACATCCATTTTCGCTCACAGCATATTATGTGAAGGTTCCGTGGACGGTGTATCCATGAACTTTGGGCGAGCTACATGCTGAAAGGACAGGATTGAGCGTGCTTCGTTTCAATGAAATAGGGCGAGGACAGTGCGTACCCGACTCGCTGCCCTGCCGACAGCATTCACAACTGACAGGAAGATCCTATCGGTGCGGGACATTCCTACTAGAGAAAGCTCTGGACGCACTTCATACAGACTGAGGCCAACCATTTCAGGCCAACCCTGTCGCCAATCTTCACTCCCGGATTTCCACTGTTCGCCCCGATAGCTACAACATGACCGATGCCCTCGTGTCCTCCGACTTTGGGAAGTCCGATATCTCTGGACCGTGTCCATTGCGAATGTGTAGATCAGAGTGGCAGACACCGGCGTAGTCTATCTGCACGAGGCATTCACCAGGAGCAAGGTCCTCGGGCTGCTTCACTGGCCAATCGTTCTTCAAGACAAGCTCGCTTCCGAACTCAGAGATGATAGCTGCGGGAGCGAATGGAGGAATCATTGGTCGGGTAATGAGTACAGATTGATTTGAACGAAGCTTTCATATGCTTAATCGAAAGACCTTGTGACGTTGGGGCGTGAAAGGAGTGAGCTGTCATGAGTCGTGTCTAATACAAGCGACATGTGCTTAAGGGTTGTACATGGAAGATGGGCCGTATAGCGCCGTCTGAAAGAAGATCTGTCGTACGTCCTAGAAAGTTGGGTCAGATGAGCACTGATGAGGGTGATGCCAAGGTCTGACCTTGATGCTCGGCACGTACACAGCGCCCAGTACTGCGAACAGTACAGCCAGCAGTGTCACCGTGACCTTTGAGAGGCGACCTCGCGCCTCTTTTCTCACAGTGGCTGCCCACTGTATCTCGTCTCCGCCAATTCTCTGGTAATGTGACCAGTCCACGCGTCGCAGCCATAGATAAAAGAGACTACCGGCACCAGGAAAAATGCTTGTCACTTTGCCGTCCCTACCTCGACGATACCAAGACACACAGTCCATGAAGACGCTTCTTCCTAGTCGAGCATGGATCTTCTCATTGTAGGCATCAGTTGCTTCATGCGTTACGTTAAACGCCGATACTTGTCCGGCGAGGACTGGCTTGATCAGCTTGATGATGTGGCAATCTGTACGAACATCAGTTATCGTCCGTGGGATATGTACACGACCGCCTACCTGAACTTCTTCGGTAAAGATAACGGACGTATGACCCGTCGTCGTGTTGGGACCTAGCAGTCTGCTATCAGTAATGAACGATGTAGATTGTGTTGCAGACCTGAAACTAAATAGAAGTTGGGGAACCCGGGAATAGTTGTGCCCAGATACGCTTTGGGCCCGCCGGACGCGTCGTAATAGTCTTTGACAGTGGTGTCCAGACCTTTCACGCGGAAAGGGAAATCGTCCTGGAGGAATAGTCAATGTCTATGCAGGGTAGAGGCTTTTAACTGCGTACAGCAATATAGCCAGTCGAAAAAATCAGGACGTCGAAGACAAACTTCTCTCCTGTGCACCGTAAGCTGACTCTGAACGAACGTGAAGACATTCAGACACTACCTGTCTTGGTGATGATACCATCCTCGACGATGCGGTCAATCCCGTTCCAATTGAGAGTTAGATTGGGACGATGTAAGGCTGCGAGGTAGTCGGTATCGAAGATCATTCGGCGGCATCCGAGTTCTGGAGCGGTCAGGTGAGCTCGTGCGAAGCAGAGGCGCAGACTGCTGACTATACGAAGGTATCAACGCGTCATGATACTCCTGTGGTCCGGTAGTTCGGATGTAGCGTATACCGGACTGTGAGAACAAGACTAAGAAATGGATACACTGTTCATACGAGGACCGACCTTCTCGATCATGGGATGCATGAAACGTGTGCCGAAGATGGAGAAATACATGAATTCACCCTAAAATTCATGTGTTGAGAGATAGGATAACGGACAATGGGAGACCGTACTCCAAGGAACAATCGAAAACGCGTCAACTTCATGTAGAAGGGAACATACTTGAACATCCATTTCATGAGGGAACTGTATTTGGAACGAATCTGTCATGAGATGAGAAGAGGCGTTGTCGTGACCCAAGGAGGAACATACAGGTGGCAGAAACCAATTGGGCGTTCGACAAAACTCGATGATCTTGACCGTTGGGTCCTCGGAGATGATAGGGACCATTTGTGTCCTGCAGCAGATCGAGAAAGTCAGTACTCGAGTCGCCAGCCAAAATAACTGACGTACGCCGAAGCTCCGTTTCCGATAACTGCAACGCGTTTTCCATGCAAAGACACGGAGTTATCATACCTGCCAGTGTGAAATTTGACCCGCTTGAACGACTCAAGACCTGAAATATCCGGGTAACGTGGGATTTCTAGAATACCGTGAGCGGATATGAGAATCTTGGCGGTCGATTCTGCCTGCGCCCCAGTGATAAGATCCTGGGTTATGATGTGCCAAATTTCGGCTTCGGGATTCCATTCAGTCGACACGACTAAAGTATAAAACGAGATGTGAGAGTCGAGGCGATATTTATGGGTAAGGTCCTTCCAGTACGCTTGGATTTGGGCCTGAGATCCATGGGTGTAGTCCCAGTCCGGTTTGGGGTCGGTTGAGAGGGAATAGAAATGCATGCCAACGTCCGAGGAGCAGCCCTGGCGTATACATCAGAACCGAACGTTCAACTCTGGAACATAGAGAACGACGTACAGGATACATGTTATCCTAGAGGGTGAATAAGATCTGGTGGTCACACACGGATAGAGCTTACCCTCCACGTTCCTCCCACGTCGCCAGCTTTCTCGTATATCTGAAATACATGAAGACATTTTGAAGAGGGTATTGCGTCAAGCGCGTACCGTAAAGTTATTGAACCCCGGAATCTGTCGTCTCAACGCGACACCCATAGAGACACCGCCAATACTGGAAATGATATGAGTCTAAGAAGTGCCAAGGACGAAGAAATGTACCCAGCGCCTATAATAACGATTCGGTGTGAGTCTGTAGTCTTGTTGTTGGGGGTCATGTTGGTGCTACGTCGTTCTGACAGCGGACTGGTGCTTTTTAAGTGCCATACTAGGCTCATGTTTACGTTAGCCAGACTAAGAAAGACATTCGATACCACCTGACGCTTCGACACCGAAGCATGCGAGAGCCGGGCCTTCGCGATGACTGGCATCAATCATCAAAACTATGACAGCGCCAGAATGGAAAATGGAATTTGATTCGCCTTAAGCCCCATGAAGCGTCAGTTAGCCATCGTGCAACGTTAGGGCGAAAAGAAGGCCCGAGCAGATACTGCAGAGACCAGAAGAACGGAATGCCCGTCCCAACAACGCAAAGCATGCAGCCTGAAAGTCCTAAAATCAGGAAGATTTAGCATATCTTGATACCATGATGCTTTTTAAGAGGTCCAATTGTTTCAAATGCCGCCGCTAAGAGTGGGCTCAGGCTGGCTCGACTTGTTGTCCAACTAGATTTGAGACTGTCCCACGCAGCAATGGGACCGGGCCGACGAGTTATAGGCATTCTAGATCCCGCGCAGATGAAAGGAGGCGGACGTCGGAGACAAGGAAAAGGGAGATCAAGTGCCGTGGTGGTCACATTTTTTGACGTGAGACTGTGGCGCTGTACTGGTCCGTAGTCGGCTTATGACACCGTTTCCTCGTTTCCGAAACGCTTCCATGAAGTACCGATATGTAATAGCTGCTCCCTCAAACTTCCAACCACTCACAGGAATTCCGAAGGCAGTCATGACTGTCATCTACATACTACAGGCATCTACCCATCATCCTATTCAATATTCTTGTTGAAACATTTGGTACGACATAGTTTACATTCATCATTGTACTTCTACGCTCTCCATGACCACTTTCCTTTATCCCGAGCATCTAGGAAGCGGACGTACGATACACATAGGCCAGCCGCTAATAGCAAAACGCCGTCGTAAACAACAACATCATTGAACTTGTCCTGTAATGCTGCCGCAGCATCTCCATTGCCAGAACGATTGTACGTTCCTAGAATCACGCCCGCAATTGGAGCACCAAACATTGAGCCCAAGCCCCTAATGAAGTAGATGAATCCGTTGACACTGGCGTAGTTCTCGACGCCGTATATCTCTGTGATTGTTGTCGGAAGTAGAGCATTGTATCCACCGGCATATATTCCGTATATGACGACAAACGCGATGAACCGCTCTCGAGCAGCCGAGTACCACAGGCTGAACACTGATATACCCGAAAGCACGACCTGGAGATGTACGATATCAGTGCCGAGGCGTTCATGAGATCGCGGAGGAACTTACGCCGGTAATCAACGTGTTTTGTCTGCCAACATGATCTGCCAAAACGCCCATGATGACACGAGATATGCTATTAACAGCAGAGTTAACGGCCAGAAGATTACTGCCCGTCGACCTGGGGTACGCAAGGACGGATACGCTGTACAACGTCAAATAGTATGTCGGTACAATGTTCCCCGCGGCCTGGAGAAACGCTCCGACAGACTGTGCCTTGTCATGAGATCCAAGTAGAACAGGTGGCGAAACCGCTTGCCTGATACAGAAATGTTCCCCGTCTCACCAAGGACATGTTCAACCGTGTTCGGGCCCGTTCTCCATTGGCGTTTAGGCCAAAGCCGGCCCTCGGCTTAACGACGAAGGAGATTGGGACAGCCACAGCAAAATTCCAAATCCCAAGCGCACGAAGCGTCCAGCCAATACCCAATTTATCCAACATGGCCTGCGTTACGGGTGCCAGAACTAAACCGCCGACTCCCGCACCAGCAAGAATGACGCCCATGGCAAAGCCACGGTGTCTGTCGAAATAGACAGGTGTAATGGTCATGAGTGGGAAATAATACATAGATGACCCGACCCCGTAAATCAGAGATTGGGTCATGTACAGGTGCCAGAGCTATCAGACGTTCAGGTAAGCATATGACAGAGTAGATACTGAGGAAGAACAAACCCGTGTGCTGTAACTTGCTAGGAACAATCCGAGGCTCATCAGAAAAGCCCCGAGGAGAGTGATTGTCTTTACGCGTTGTGTTCGGGCCATGATAGGATTGACGAAAATACCACCGCTCCACGTCAAACCACTTCCAAGCGTTCCGACCAAAGAAACAAGCGCGTATTGCGATGTGGCGTCCTTGATGTTGCTCTGCGGAGAGGTATAGAACTCCTGGAAGATGCGAACGTCATCTGTCGAGGTATCGAATTGACAGCTATCTTACCTGGAAGATACCGAAGACAAAGTTGATCCCGATGGTGTGGAAGATCATGAGAAAGCCGGACAGCACAAGTATTATCTGATATCGACGCGTCGGTTTTTCCAAGGGCGGAGCATGAGCGCGTTCCGAGATAATCGTAATAGAAAGGTCATTGAGCTCGACGTCGTCTGGGGTCTGTATGGAGGGTGAAACTGAAGGCATTGCCATGGTTCGAGTCAAGCAAGGTCATCAGGCAGACTTCCGGTTTTTTCCTCTTCCGGTTTTGCCCTCAGCATTACACACTGATCTTCGGAAAGCCGTTCCTTACATTGTTGACATCTTTACAGAAGTGCAGGGTACATTGCATAAGTTACTTTACACTAAACACAGCTCTATTGAAACGACCATAGCAAGATAATGAAAGAAAGTCAGGTTACATGATGTGCTTCGGACAAATGAATTGTAGACTGTAGTTTGAATACCCGACCGTCATCTGCCGACGTTGAAAACTTACGCTCCTGACGTGTCTTAACGTCCCGAATGTCCTCACGAGTCTGAACAGGGGCGTACATCATGATGTCCTCACCCGACTCTCTCTCTTTGGCCATCCTTTGCCGCAGAATAGGCTCCCATGGATTCTCTCTCCCCACAAAGAAGTACACCAATCCACTCCAAACCCACCTCGGTAGTTGCCAAATGTTATTCCAAAGTTCAGCTTTTCGTATCCACGCCAATCGGGGCACTTGATACACAGGCTGAATCGCTGCAGCCCCAACAAGTAGTTGTCCAAAGCTAAAGATGTCGCTAATCGAAGCGTCCTCTGGGTCCTGGTCGAACTCAAGGGGGTCTCGGTCCATGATGAGGTGGATGGTATCCGAAATGAAACGGTAGAATAGTGTCTGGCATTCCTATAGCGCCTGCCCAAGAGAGGTAGACGGTGATCACGACGAGGAAAAGGAACCACGGATGGGAGTGCGTGACAACGATCCTAGTTAACGGGGTTGAGCGGACTGTAGAAAAGAAGAATATTAAATGCACCAGGTAGATACTGACATGCACTGGCAGCGGCTCCAAGGCACCTGAATCCAGCGCGCAAAACGCCATCTCACAACCTGTTCCTTGCGACGCTTGAACTCCCTCCAAATGTCCACTACATGCCGCAGACAATAGACGAAGAACAACACTGGGACCACTGGTACGACGATGTAGAACCAATTCAGATAAACGACAGCCTCTATAGACCGATAAAACAACCATGCCTTGAATGTTGGGCGACTGCACCGAAATGTATAGTCATGCACATTGAAGACGCGATCCCTGGCAAAGTACACCAGAACCTCCAGTACAATCCATAGCGCGAGCATTATGAACGTGCTCGTCGCAACGACCGAACGATACTTTCTCGCGAGGCGCAGATACAGCAAGCCGGGTTTGCGACGCATGAAGACGAACCGGAAACTCGCGACATCATCCCAGCGCTCACCGATTTATACTAAACATCTGAAGCCAGTATCATCGCGTGAAACGACAATGAGACGCTGGGAACGAGGTACCATGATGCTCGTTCCGGACGAGCATGGTACAGTATCCCCATCGCCAGCAAACACAAGCCATGGTATGGTGTCTAATCCAGGCTTGGAGACCGCGGCACCGCTTTCAGCACTGATCATGGCATTCTGGAGGACAAACTGGGTGATATCTTCGGGTCGTTATCGAATGGCCTGCAGGATGGAGGGCGTCTAGATTACAATCACTAGCTGAAGGCGCCTGGCCCAAAAGTACGTGTTTGCTCTATAAATGTGTTATTGAATGTCTCACTACCATTAGGGGCGGACATCATTGCGATAGATTGGGCGGAGCACTGGAGGGGCAGGCGTTGGCGACGAAACCATTACATAGTCAGCATATGGCGGTGCCTTGCATCCGTACTCCTCCGGGGGCGAGAGCCTGCTCGAGACAGAGATCATACTGGAAACCAGAGTCACCGCTCATACACCAGTTCATAGACCTGATCAGTATATGATTCGTGTCCGAAACACAGCGTCGAGTCTGGATTGGTAGCATGGGCCGCTCTAATCCCAACTGATTTGATTGTGCTGATAAAGATACAGGTGCCTCGCTCCCTTACATTTTCCCGATAGAACCCCTTCAAAGCATAATATCGACTAGCGAGCATCAAGCCCACACCGACGAGAATTGCGCTACCTGTCCAAAAGGTCAACATCGAAACGGACCCCAACTTGCGTAACATACCTGCATAATACCCTACCGCCTCGAACCCACCCGTCTTCGAATTGATAGCGCCAGAAATTGGCGGTCCAACCAGAGCGCCCAGCGACATGATACTCCGCGTCATCCCAACTCTTCTCCCGACATCGGATGTATCTCCAAACTCCATTACCGGATTAGAGAACAGGGCTATAAACGATCCTGATACAAATCTGAAGGCAATTAGATGGTAGCTGTACGTGGTATATTTGATACTCACCCATACACAACAGCGATGGCGATCAGACCACCTTTCGTGACTGCAAAGGGCCACGCAATAGTGACGACAGCGCTCGCGGTAGTGAACGGGATCATTACATTCATGGCGCCCATCCTATCCGCCAAGCCACCAGCGCAATACCGACCCACAGCTGAGGACGCGTTGACGATTGCCACGAGATAGAAAAGTTTTCATCTATGCCATGGGATACCGCAGAGACGTCGATATACGTGAGGACAGTGTACATGCCGAAGAACAGGACAAACGTCGACGCACAGTAGAAGGAGAAGGGAGCTGAGCGAAAGGCGCGGATGTTGAAGAAACCTCCAGCCGTCTTGACGGGGGGCAGGCGGCGTTTAACAAGCATGTTGGATGTCGCCAGACCGACGAGCAAGATGAAGCCGATGATCCTCATGGTCCAAGGAAACCTGTACTCAATCATGAATAAGCAGCTACTTCCATGCGATACATGCGACATACCCGACTTTAGGTATCAAGTTCCTCGCAGCGATGGGGATGATTGTCCCACCGATCGATGACCCCACGGCCATAAGGCCCGTGGCGAGGCCCCGTCTCCGTTTGAACCAATGCGCGAGAACTGCAGTTGTCGGACTCATAATGCCACCACACGCTATCTGTTAGTGCAAACATCAGTGACAGCAACGAAACCTGTGAAGCTACGTACACCAACGGCGAACCCTTGACACAGGAGAAACTGCCAGTATTCATGGCACTGTCCAATGAGGAACGTTGCGGTTACGAGGAGAACACTACAGCCGAGGAACACGGGCGGCCAATATCCCAAGTCGAAGAGTCGACCTGCTACGAACGCGGGAAAGAAGACGAGACAGTATTGTATCGAGCCTGTCCAAGCACTGCGGCAAGATCAATTAAAATGATATGAATATAGCGAAGGAACATACATGTTTGACGGTGGGGTGTCTTTGAGGAGGCCAGTTTGGTAGTAAGACTGTGTACTTCATGAGTAAACTCGGACGCGACGGCCGAAGATACGCTTACACCCCAGGAATTGACGTATCCCAGCCTATAACACAAAAAACAAAAAATAAGCCCTTGAACTGTTCGAGAGAGGACGCCCACAACCTGGGGATTGGCCATCCGAAATGCAAACACTCCTTACGTCGTAAATGTATTACACATAGCCTTGAATCAGAAAATCGTAAGCCAATCATTACAGTAAAGACGAAGCAGAACTCACTCCAAGAATCACCAACCAAGCACGGAGACCGCCATCCGGAAAATCGTCATGAGCGACGGTGCCTGCCAGAGCATCATCCTGGCGCTGGTCTGCATCTCCAGCCGAGAGCTTCTCCTCAACAAGGGGATCGGGGGGAACAGACATCTCGTTCGCAAAGGGGGCAGGCGATGGACGCGTCGGTTCTCTGTTTAAATATGCTGGGATTAACATTCTGCCGGTTGATGACTGGATCATTTGATGCTGATAAAGACAAATGGCGATTACGGAGGCATTGGCGAGTCCACCGCACGAGGCGAGGACTACGAGATAGTATTAGGCGCATGGGACTTGCTGGCGGACAAGGCAGACCGACGAAGGGCGGACGGTGGGTGATATTTGACGGTCACTGTCAGCATCAGGGTGCTCGCGACCAACCAGCTGACTCGTGGTTTGTGCATCGGCCGATGGGGTCGGCTCATTCTCCGAATCTGGGGATCCAAAAGCAAGATGACCGCCAGTTCACCCACGCTTGTGAGACGATGTTGAGGTTGTAATCCTGGGTCGAGCTACATCAGTTTACGAAGGTTTACCAAATGTACCCGTGTTCCAAACTGATGTTTCGCAACTATAGACGTCATTGTAGAAAGAAGTATAGTCTCAGCGATGCGTAAGGGCAAAAAATTTGGGCCGGAATAAACGTGTCAGCAGCACGCATTACATGGCAGAGAATACTGAGATGCACGAAGGATGGAATTGTAACGATGACGGACGTATTCAGACCAGGGCTAATTCATTTCGAGTGTCAGACGGCTCGAACTTGGAAAACAGAAGAGAGATCTATTGGTACATGGAGATGATGCAGCGATATGCGGTGGAAATACACGAGGACGACGACATAGCAATATGATAGCGTAAGAATGGCGAAGGACTATGATGGTGTCAGGACGAAGTTATGATGGACAATATTTGCCACATACCACTAGTAAATTTCAGCCCATCGCGGTGGTTTTGTGAACCCAAAATGCTCCATAACCTCCTGAATCTTTTCCTTCGAAGGTGGCTCAAACTTCCGTCCGGGAACGTTGCTACCCAACGCCAAAAGCCAGGCGCTGTAGCGTCCTGGACGCTTGCCATCGTTGGGCTGGGGAGTTCTCTTGACGGCGTATAGTTCTGCTCGAATATCGAATTCGCGAGTAGGAAGCACATAGGCGCTCCTGGCAGTTTCCTCGGCGAGCACTGCGGCCTCCCATTCAGTAGTTTCTGGACCGAGATTGAGCTCCCGTCCACGCTTCAGGAGGTGGGCATCGTTGAGGCGGAATCCGAAGACATAACGATCTGGGTTGACTGGCTTTCGCATAATGGCTAGTAACAAACCGTCAGTTGTAGCAGAGCTGATGTGATAGATACTCACTCGAGATAAAAGTATAGCTAAGTACACTGATCGATGATCGTGGTTGTTGAGGTGATGGTTGGCTTTTGAGTCCGAGGTTGAGCCCTTTGGCAGGGTCACGATCGGGCCTTTAAAGTTTCCCACGGCATATCCTTTGTCTCCATCGGAGTCATTATATTCCGCTCCATTGTCTATCTACACTTTGACAACGGACACCCCCAAATGGAGGATACTTAGGTGCACTTTGACGTCGTACATTGTCCTTCACAATAGTGCAGCAAAGAACACGATGCGCCAACTTTGACGGTTTCGACTTGTTCCCTCTATCTCTTTGCGCGCCATTGTCGTGTGTTGCAGCAATACCTGCAATCATGGGGCAAGATCACTCAGATATAACCTGCTAGGCTTATTGATTTTTACTTGCTATCTAAATCCGCGCCCTCTAAATCAACGCAAACATGCCTCCCCGTCCTCCACGCCTTTGGACGTTGGCCCTTGTCCGAGCAGCATTTTCAATCGCACTCGCTTACTCTTACACTTTCAACATTCGTAACGTTGAATACTACTGGTACCCCTTGTGGAACCACATTCTTCTTGACATCATTCCTCCCGACCGACCCGATTTAGTCGTCGCGCCGCAATTCCTGCTTTGGATAGACCCATCTATTCATATGGACGAAGCAGAAGATCCAGAACCCCCAGCCGGGAAAGACTCGTCATCCAATTCCCATTCCAATACCGACGAGAGGGATGCGAGCGACTTGCTTGATGAAGACGACGGTGATTTTGAAGACGAGCCTACACTCTCGTATCGTACCACAGCCGCTAGTTCTGAAGCATCAGCCCAGCTCGTCGATTTCGCAATCGCCCATCTTATCATGACACCGACGGAGCCTGATTCGCCTCCTATCCACCCCGACAGGTCCAAGCCCCACTGGGTTATAGCCGACCGCGAGATCCCCGTGCTCGTCGAGATTAAGAGGTTTACTTCCCGCCGTCATCCAGAGAATTTTGGTGTTTGGGACCTCGAACGGCTTTTTTTCGCTGCCAAAGAGCAGCTGGTCACAGGCGCAGCCCATGTCTTTGCACAGACAGATGCGCAAGAGGTCCGCGTTATCGCTGCTGTCGGGCCGTGGTGGACTAACAGGACTTTTCGACGTCATCCCGATGCCCAACCAACACGTTTGTCCGACGAGGACCTCCAATTCTATCTCAAGGAAGGAAAGTTAAACCCTCGGACGCGTAAAGCCAAGAAGGTTCTCGATGTCGAAGCCCTTGTTGAGAAGTTACCTTTCCAGCACTGGAGCGTACCTCTCCGCCTGGGCACTGTGGATTCCGATCGGCGCTTGATGACAATAACGAAACATTTGCAGTCCCTAGCCGAGTCGGAAGAGATCAAGGAGGAAGTAAAGAAGCAAGAAGGCTGTTGCATTATGTGATATGTAGTTAGAAAGTCCGTAGTCGTAGCTTAGAATCGTTATTAGCCCGCTGTAGTATCTTTCATCAACAATTCTCATTGTCGTGTTCGCTGAATTTTGAAGGAATCGTAGTGTTCCAACGGTTTGGTTTAACGCCCGCGCTCTTTCTTCTTCCGGCGCTCTACTGTTTTCCAAATATATATTGACTTGAGAAAGCTCGCGAAATGAATGACATTACACAAAGAATCACACTATACAGCAATGGTAATCACTCATAAGAGATACGGATGCCAATACTACCGTTGTCCACAAAGTCCTTGAACAGGGCCGCATGCTCGTACTTCTGAATCTTATCGCCCAACTGCTTTGTCTGCACCTTGATACCAAATTCTCTAAGGGCCACGATACGACTCTTCTTCGCCTGTCCTTCAGAACGAAATTGGACCAGCCGTTTCACAGCCTTTAACTGTCGGGGAAGTATCACGACTGTGAGGCATGTCAACGCCGGTAACGGATGATCTGAGCCACCTTTCGGCTTTTTAGAAAGAAATTCCAGGATTGGCATTGGAATAGCTGTGTTTTTTCCCGCGTATTCGTCACCGAGAAGGTTGAGCTGAAGGGTGACAAGTGCTTTTTGAGACGTACGTATTTCGATGAGACGTTCATCGTCGACATGACATCGCCGAAATGTGAGATCCGATAACATACAACCAGATCGCTGAAAAAATGCCATGTGACTTGAACGGGGCCAAGCGTGGTAATGTTGTTCCCCCATATACGATAGAGAACGCAGAGCAGGGAGTGTAATATGACCGAACACGACATCGTTGTCCTCCGCCATCGCACAAGCAAGGTGGAACGTCGATAGACTCTCATGAGTTACGACACGAAGGGTGCCGATAGAAGGAGGGATGGAGACGCCAGCGAGTTTAAGTGTCTCAAGCAGCGGCGCGCGATCCAGGAGATCCAAAACTTGTACGAGCGGTATAGCAGCCCAGTGGTCCAGAAGGTGCAAGCTGTGCAAGCGATATCCTGCAGTTGGTGCATCAATGAACCACTGATCAATATTCACTGCTCTCGTTTCTAACACTTCCACATTCGGTATTGCGGACAAAACTCTTCGCCCGAATGCAGCGTCGCCGACATCAACCCGAGCCGTATGGACTCCGTCTGCATGGGGAATGTCGGCATTCTCCATGATTGATACGAACTCAGGAATGCCTGTTGGTGGATGAGAAATCTTGAGCGATACGGAGTGTGCCCGTGGGAACAAGCTAATGAAGGTCTGCAGCGAGGAGATGGTGTAGAGGGGATCGCCGATGTCGCCGTATGTGGTAAAGTGGAAGAGAAGGTGCAGAGGCAGAACAGATGTTCGCTCAATTCTACTTTGCAAGGCTTTCCAGTAAGCATCCCGTTCTTCAGGAGACACCGACATCAAAGGATGAGCGTAAGATTTGCTCCTGTCGCCAGAACCAATCAAAGGGATAGTGGTCCAGAGCCTGGGATCAGCCAAAACGGTAGTACGCCATCGACGGCAAACCTGAAGGATAGGTGTGTGGATGCGGTGAGACGCAACGATCTCTTTGAAAACATTTTCCTGCGCAGTCTGGGAAAGGGCGATATAATAAAGGAAAATCTCGCTCAGGACTTCCCCTGGGAGAGCGCGGACTGGGGAGTAGGCAAGGAGGGATTTATGGGTCGCAATAGAGGAGCGAAGACGCGTCTGCTCTGCCACTGCGTCGGAAATGAGTCGTTCGACGGTCGCCAGCTTGCCCTGCAGGCATTGTCGGCGTGATTCGAGCCCGGAAAGATTTTCTTCCAGTGACAAAAGCGCCGTTTCATCCAGGAGTAATGACTCCGCGATCTTCTCCATAGTTCGGCTGTCACAAAGAAAGTTGGCGGGCACGACGTCTGTGATTCCAGAAGCACTCCGGTGAGAATTCATCACGATAGCTTTCTATATTTCAGTGAGAGACGTTGAAAGAAGCGGAAGCCCTGGATTACCTTTAATCGCAAATTGTTGGTAGTGGTTGTTCTTGGAAGAGTTAAGAAACGGTCTTATTATCAATTTTGCGGTCACGTGATAGATGTGTAAATTCGAAATGATTCTGAAATGAACTTGCTGTGCAACGCAACCTGTCAGTCCATATATCCCTCTTTTATGCTCAATAAGCAATAACAGATCAGTCGTTGCCTGTTCGATGGACTTCCTTGTAGGAATGTAGGCGTGCCACGCTTTCTTCTTTGACGCTGAAGAGGATGAGACGCAATGCAGCCTGCGGCCGCGGCAATGGAGGCTTCGATAACTATAATACTTAATCTCATAAACGTCGAAACTTCCAGCATAGAGTTTATAGTGTAAATTGAGTACGGATACAGGACGAAGACGTGCCAAAACAATCAACATCGGAAACTAGTCAGCAGCAAGCACAGAGTCCACTTGATTTTAGCGCGGTCGTCTCATTTACTGCTCATCAGGGGGCAAGGCGTCGTATTCCGGGCAAAGCGTATTCCATGCTTGCGGCGTGATCTGCGCGTGAGGTCCCTCAATGTTATCCCCAGGTGACTCTGCAAAGGCGATAGCGAGGCCAGCCTCCAAGTGCCAGTCAATATGGCTGAGGGCGTCCTTGGATTAGTCGGTAGTCTACCGATGGTACAGAAGGACGCACCAATGCAAGAACCACGCGCCCGGGTTGTCCGTGAAGAAGCGGAATGTCATGTTTCCGCCGTTGACTGCGAGATCACGTTAGACGCATGTAATATAAGAGGAGGTTTAGCGCTCACCGGGAGTAACGTCACGGCGAGGTGGGTTGACGAAGTTGAAGACGTCCGTGTTTGGCTGACGTATTACATCGAAATTATGGCCATGAACTTTTTGTGGTCAGATTGGGGATCATTCGAGCGGATGAACATACTCACGATGGAAGGGATGTGCTCCAGTACCAGGAATAGATATATCTATAGTTTTGTTGGGCGGAAGAAGGAAGACCTTCAGTATTATCAGGACTTCTGGATTGGCGTCGGTGTTGATGGTTAACTCACTTGTTCCTACCAAAGCACGTCAGTTCGCATTAGACAGGGTCAAGACGTTCTATACGTACAGAGGGGAGGAAGTCTTGAGGCTGCGCGGCTCCACTCAGGATCTGCAGAAGCACGGGGACAGATGGAGAGACGTATGAAATGCCATTAATGTCGAAAAAGGGTGGGTTGGGCTTCGCGCGGCAGTTCAGTATGAAACGAATCTGATGCTACGTCGATGCATACCTGAGCAATGTTCAAGACGTAGTGCACATCTGCGGGTTGGTCACCAAGCTGTGAAGCCATTAACATCAGTAAGTGTACGTTGAACTTGACCAACCTTCCCAGGACCTTCTTGGGCAATGGGCTAGGGACGTCAGGTCGTATGCTCGTGATAAAGACAACGAAAACAAACATGCATGAGACCATCATCCAGTTTTACACCAGGAACTCGTGTGGTCGTAGGCTCAACTGCAGGAGCACCCTCATATCGTACAATGGCAAGAGCAAAGTTGGGGTTTTCTGGGAGAAATTAACACTACACACAGACACAATTTGACACAAAACTCACGATTCGGGTTGTTCGCGAGGTTACCGCCAGTGGGTCTGACAGAGTCAGCGCTGAAGAAATGTATCAATCGCCTGTTGGACGTACGGAGCACGGATCCAGTAGTTATCAATCGGCTGATTTGCCTCCAATATGACAGAGACGCGCTGAGCTTTGCGGGAATGAAGACATGATCAACTCTCTTCAGACCACGTACCAGCAAAAACATCAACGTTCTCGGCTACGACTGGATCGTGTTCAACGCCATCGAATTCTATTGCCGTTAGATTGTGGGAATCGACAGAGAAGGTGAAAAAGGGCCGGCACGAAATGGAGACGATGCGAAGCCTGTGGATCTTGTATTAGCAGAAACAAGTCACGAAGGGCCAAGAGACCCGCCTGTATCGTAGGCCTTGTTTCACGTTGATGACGGCAAAATCGACCAAAGGCTGTCACTGTATGAGACTCAGAAAGTGGCACCATGGAGAGAAACTTACACCGCCGTTGTAACGTCCGCGACCGTTAATGAGAGCTATTGACGCGTTATGGCAGTAACCATCATCGCTTATTCTGAGGAACTTACTTGAATCGGCGATGCTGACGGAAAGTTCAGTGAGTTTACAAGCTGCACGTTCGGTAGAAACGACGCACGGGATACTTCCAGTAGTAAAGAACGTATCCTGGGCAGCGGGGGCAAGAACATGATACCAATCAGCGAGAGTAATGATAGTGCTTTCTAGGATGATGGTGTCATTTGCTATTGCAAGAATAGACATGCGTAGGCGAACCATCATCGACATCGTAGAGATGTGCCAATGGATCATCGGGATCTTTGAATCAATCAGAGTTAACCGGCGACATGGAAACAATATGACAGACCGTATACAATAAAAGCACCTCGAAGACCATCGCAGTACTGCGTCGAAAGGTGCGAATGGTACCAATAACTACAACCGCATCTATCAGAGACGAATGCTAGGCACACAGCTATCATACCTTCCCGTCTGCCCTGCTGTATCGAAGGCATAGGTGAAGTCGGCGCCAGGTGCTATAGGGCATTGGTTGACAAATCTTATGACACGGTTATCACACAATATCGATGTCCGAAAGAGAAAAGACCTACGCGGGTCCATCCATGGCGGAGGTTTTGGCTTGAAAGAATCCATGCCAGTGCTGGAAACGTGTTACTGAGCGCAGAGAAGTAACCAAGTTGTGCATACAATCGAGAAACTTCTCCTCATTTTCGGGTCCGTGAGCTTATTGTGGGTCGCGATCTCGACAGAATCTCCCTTGTTCGTGATAATGGTAGGGCCAGGAAAGGTCCCACCAGGAGCGATTGCGCTGATAAGTAATAAGAACACGGCACCATACTTCAAGGACACGCACGATCGAGCAAAGCCATCAGGCGCTATGACTTTGTTGAGAATATCGATGTCGAACTGACGCGTCGCAGCATAGGCGACAGATGCCAAGGACGAAACAACAAAGACGGACTGGGCGGAAAAGACGCGCATTGATGAAAGCTGGGTATCTAACGGTTTCGACCACACGAGGCATAGCTCTTAAGCATCTCGCGTACGGGGTTGACGTGAGCCATTTGTGCCTTAGCCGGTATGTAGGGCGCGCCGAACTCTGTTGTACTCATGGGTGTGAGATGAAACAAAGTGACGGTTAACGGGAGCTCTCACATATCTCGAGAAAAATGTGAACATCCCGGGGCAGCTATCACACGCAGTAATCAGCGTTACAGATTAGCGATGGGTGTCATTGACCGCTCACCGAAACACGCACGTATGTGAAATCGGAGGCAGCAATGTTGGGCGCATGTAAATGATAATCTTACTTTGGACGGAACCGCTCCCTTAGCTGATGATTGTGACCTTCTAGGTGTAGGCATTTCTCGCTTCCGAAACAGTCGTTTCTCTTCTCACGTACGCGGGAAGATGTCCGTTCAATGAAAGGTTGTAATCGGGCGGGTCTTCAAATTTTCAGGCCCTTTGATTTTGACAGGAGCTTGATCAATTTAGGCTCCAAGGTACAGTGACACGACGATTTAAATCTTTGTATTGTTTTAGACAGCGAAGGTGTCGGTGAGAAGAGGATACGCGTACCTGTGCACACGCGACATCACCGAAGTCTATTCTACAGCAGGGATAAGAGCTGTAAGCTTGTGCACACGATGACCGCGAGTCTGAGTACCTGTAACCTGGCACGCACCGATTTACTCAAGACCATATGTAGGAAACGGAAAGAGTCTGGGCATTCGATTGGCGTATCTGTCAATGAGCGTCGGGGAACTACACACATAAACGCCCTGAATACGTCGTGTGTGACAGAATCAGATTCTGCAGAAAGGCGATGAGCGAAAAGCGAAAAGCAGAGTCGGGAAGCAGTTTCTTCTTGCCTCCGTGCAAGCGTAGCTGAGACGTATTGCAGATGCCAGGAGGCCATAGGCTTCCGCAGACACATGATATGTAGCCAAGTCTGTAGCATTGGATATGAGCGAGGTAGAGGCCTCTGGCTAGCCCAAAACCGACGATCGGGTAGTGCACGCGCTCGTTTCCCGTCTCGGTGGTTATTCCCACGGTCAACTCTCACCAATTTATTTGAACAGATTGTTTTGGGTTATACCTCTCAAACACCAACCTTTCCGAGATCATTGAGAAAGACCGGCAGGAGGATTCGACTGTCGTAAAAATATACGCAATATCAACGGGCTATCGTACAGGTACAATTCAAATCGTAGCGGTTCCGCTGCCCGCGCTGAGAAAAACTACTTTCCTACGATACCATGTCGGGATTGTTACAAAGGTACATTAGACTGATGTATGTCACACGTCGTCGGGCTTCTGAGCCAGCTCAAAGCCAGCGACATACTCCTTCAGTCTGTCGCGTGAAACCGTCATCCAAACATTGTAATAGTAATCTTCTGGCGATATACGGTTCTGCTGAACGAAGTACTCGCCATTCAGGACGCCCGTTTCGTCGACAAGTCGGAAATTTTCAACACAGTCCTTGGCGATAAGACCCGCCTGATACCGTTCAATAACCAGCGGTACATTGTCATGCACGCTGTCCTGGAGAAGTGTGCGAAGGAGACGCGGATTCAAGGACCATAAAATGTCGAAATATGGCCCGCCGATTGCATGAGCCTGCATGGTCGGGTCCGTCTCGGTACGTATTGAAAGAACCCGGATAATCGTGGTGTCTGTTCCGTTGCGATGAATGAAGCAAATATTCTTGTTGTCCTTATTGAATATTATTGACGTAGGATCGTGAATTATACAATCCGATGGATCCAGTCGAGCTTGCCGTAGGGTTTTAACCATGGTTTCGCGTTTGTCATCATCCGGAGCGGACTGGTGAACGGAAGGTGCAGGTCTTGGTGCCCTATGGTGATGATGAGTTAAAAGCGTAACTCGAGATAATAGGTCGATACTTGGCATTGCCTCATATTCTTGCTTGAGACTGCAGCAGTCCGCGCACGCGCCGGTATTTCGTTATCTGAAGGAACTTCCGGACGGGTGCGCTTGTACATCGCAGAGTCTCTATTCGCTTCAACCAGAGGATTTCGTGGTACTGCTGCAAGCGGAAAGTGGTTTGTATATGATGAGGACGACGAAGAAGCAGCGGTATTGCTGCGTTGATGCAAAGGCGTCTGAGATTCAAGAGGCGAGGCCCGAGCGATATGGGTGGAATGGGTAGTCGTAGATCCGACGTTTTGGCGAGGGAGATGTTGTCATGGTCAACCCTGAACACTTGACGGTGAGGGGCGTGAACACTGGCCGCAGAAGATGGTCGACGAGGATCTTGTGCAGTCAGTCCTCCGCGCGTAGGAGCGTGCGAAGAAGTTGTTTTGCGGCCGTTATTCGCAGCCTGTGAAGCACTGGCTGGCGGATGACTCGCCGAAGGTTGCTTCATCACCGTTTTAGAGTTCAAATGCACGGGTTCGTGAATCGGAAGCAGAGGAGCCGTTCCCGCACGTGCCGGCACTACCTGAGATGGGGCGGGGGACTGGCGAGGCGTTGAATTCGATTGTGTCGAAGATGATTGCCGTCCTGAACGTGGTGGGGTTGTTCTGGAGATGCGCTCATCATCAGCGCGGAACTCGGACGCAGGTATTCGAATATATGTCGTGTTTTTTCTCCGAATGCCCGGTGGATGGACTGCACGACGAGAGATTTCAGCACGTGCTGCTATTGCGGCCTTGGCTCGTTGACCCAAATAGAAGATTCTCTTGGTCATGTCAAGGTTGAGTTTCCTATCCGACACCGTCAGAGATGTGGGGTCCCGACCGCCAGAGAACTTACTCGGCCGCGATGATTTCCTCAAGGAATAGACCCAACGCCGGATTACGTCGTCGCCGGAGAAGGGCGCCCTCTACGATGGGTGGCAGTAGTAGTAGAGATTTCATTTCAACAGGAGTAGTCCTGCCGAAGGATGTTCAAGATGTATACATCGGAGATTGAGCAGATGTACCGTAGTCGTTCCCGCTCGAAAAAGAGCCATTTGCAGATCTTCTCGCTCAGCGTTGGCAAAAGCGTTCGCGTGATAATTTTAATCGCATAGTGCGCCCTGGCCTTCAAGCGCAGAACGCTGTAATCGCACAATCAGATATTGTCCGAATGATATACAAACACGAACACGCACTCATCGATAGTCTGTGGTGTGCGCATACAAAGCGTAGACAGCTTCTGTAGCACTAACTCCTTCTCGGGAAACGGTAAGCCTTCTAACAGCGCCAGTCGTCTATCATAATCCCGGGTCCACACCTCCCACAGCCCATTCATGACGGTTGCGTCCCCATAGCTGTCGACGAAGACATCCTGGACATCGAACAACCACTTTTCTTTGGACCACAGCTCGGGCCGCGTCTCGAAAAGCTCGTCCAGTTGATCGTACAATGATTTACCGGCTATGGAGACAAAGAAGTGCAGGACGCGGGCGTATGCTTCAGCGAACCTGCGGAGTGCAGCAGTCGTGGTGGTGGCCATTGGTTAAGGAGATGATCCATACATCGATTACGGTGTGGTGTCAAAAGTGGTAACTGTATCATTGTCGCCGGAACCAATTCGGGCGCCTATTTCATTGATTGTGGGAGACGGAGAACGTGTGATGTGCGTCGACGACAATCATCGAGGCCAGAAGAAAGAAGTGACGAGGTAGAATCAATATTTGCAGGGTAAGGCCTAAGCGACCACCAGCGAGAAGTCGTCGCCTTCGCTGGGTGATATGGCCTAACGGAGAAGGGTGAAAGCTGACGGAGCGAATACGATGATTATGATTGTGCGGCCGATCAGGAGGTCTATGCTTCTGTGACCGAGGTCGCAACGTGTTACACACGCTGCAAGCAACAGTGGGCAGTAGCGGATCTCTAGCGCTGCAGCTTACTGGGAGTGGACGACACAGTAATGTGTCCCGCTAGGATGGACCATCCTTGTTTGAGCTTCGTAAGGTAAACGCGCTTCAAACGACAATAAACGTCCTAAGTGCGAAACATGATTCAGGATAGCATGCACCACAGTAAATAAGATCACTCACCCAAACAGAAGGGCACAAGACTCGGCTCAATATGTAGACTGACTTTTTGCGCCACACTGATTGATGGCGCGACAGATACCGAAGTCTTTCCCATGGAGCGTACCTCTCGCAATGACTTCAAATTTTTCGCGGTAACCGCACTGAAAGGTGGCATAATGTCAGCACTTGGTAGAGAAGAGAGGCTTGAACGTACTGAAGGTCCGATATACCCGAGAGAAATGGCATGTCAATGTACTAGTCATGTATCGACGTGCTTTGTGAGGCCATATGCCCCGGTGGTGATCGGAATGAGGCGCTGCGGTCGTTGAATGATGTCTCCATGATAGGTTAACCGTGTGGGACGCGTGAAACAGCGGAGACGACAAGATCAGGGTATGTGGACAACGAATGTAGGAGACTGGAGCATCGTGGATGGGCTGGGTGATCGACAGTGAACAGACGCAAAGCGCGAAAGCACAGAGCACTTACTTAGGATGGTGAATTCATTAGGAAAGAGACTACAGCTGAGGTAGCGTTCATCACGTGGCAGAA
This sequence comes from Mucidula mucida, assembly GCA_015501055.1. Classification (NCBI taxonomy): domain Eukaryota; kingdom Fungi; phylum Basidiomycota; class Agaricomycetes; order Agaricales; family Physalacriaceae; genus Mucidula; species Mucidula mucida. The sequence continues at coordinate 102,800 of JADNYV010000065.1, read as the reverse complement.
GATAGCATGCGCCATAAGGAGGCAAGCTCATGGTAAGTACTGAGGAAGGAAGAGAAACGTGTTACGTGCCTGGAATTGGAAATTCTGTTTCTAGGCGCGTGGCCTCCGGGAAACGCCGACAATCCTCCCCATATCTTTTCTGCAAGTTTCTATATCAGCTACAGCTCATTTAGGCCTAGGAAGCTTTCAGTCTGTTACTGGAACTAAAGGCAGAAGATCTAGCGTTTGGGATAGATTACAGATTGTTTATTTTATTCTACACGACCACGACTGCGCGTTAACCACCCTTTCAAGACGCCCAGGTCAATCCTTCCACGGATGATGCACAACAAACTCCTACTCTTCTTCGTCTTACATCCACCCACAACCTTGAATCTATCGAAAGAAGGCGTCCATTCCGGTGGAAGATTATCAGGAACCACGCGAAACTCGTATGGTTCGCGCTTCACGATAGTCTCGGGCCGAGCAGCGAATTGAGTGAGTAGTTCCAAGGTATGGTCTGCGCTAAACTTGCCATCCTGCTCGACCCATAGACTAGCCTGCAACAACGGTGCAAGCACTTCGAAGGGCAGCTCGGCCTTTATTTCCGCCCAGCAGGCGTCATCTTCGTCCGCTACGAAGCTGGAATTCATGACCCTCCAGCGTACTGGTATATCCTTGCGCTCGAAGACAAAGTCGCTCGTGCAGAGCGGATCCGCGTCAAAGAGCGACAGCAGGCGATCAGGATACACCCATTCATATGACCGTGAGCTACGTTTAGGACCATTCGACGTCGCGTCCAATATCTCCTTTTTCTCTACGGAGATGTCGGTGTCGGACGATCTTCCTTTATCGGGATGAAGGCCAGCATACCGAGCGAAGGGGGATCCAGCATCAGGAGGTTCGTATTGAGGCAGGCCTCCTGTGAGACCTCTTGGCGGGACTGTTGGTTCCCAAAATGTGCGGCTATGGAGTAAGCCCTCCACCACATTTGGTTGCCGATCTATCACGGAAGTGGCAGGGGTGGTCGTGCCCATGGCATGAGACTCAAAGGATGACGGTCCTGCGAGAGCGGTGCGACTAGGCGGCCAGTCAGCGATAAGCACACCTTCGAGTACTCAAATCACGTACAATTCTGTGGGCGTCCAGGGCGTACTTGACCTCGTGGGGAAACTCTCATCGGTCGGCGAAAATGAAGAGACCGATGGCGTTGGTGTGGAAACACTTCTTGCTCTGTCGAAGTTGTTAATGTTTCTTCAAGAGAATGAGTTCCACCCAGAAAGGTGTAAGTCTTGATTATACCTTTCGCGCTCCTTCGCCGCTTTCTCGGCAATCCGTGCAGCCTGGCGATTGACGCTGTCACTAGCGCCGTTGTAGGGAACAACGTCACGATACTGCACATCACGGTCGGTGGCATTGGTCAGCGTTCTACGTCGAACTGGTACCGGTGCCCAGTTACTACGTTAAAGAGTCAGCCGTCTTATAGATTGATATTGAAACAATTACTTCAACAGTTCCAGAGCCTTCGACACTCCGATTCTCTCGCTTGCCTCCAAAGCCCTGGGACGTAGTCGCAAGACGTGTTCAAAGTCATCTGCGTCGGGTAGGTCATCTACATCGGAGTGGTTCCACGTAGGGATATTTCTATACGCCCATTAAGTGCAATAAGACGCGACGAGTAATGGTACGCACAGATACTTCATAATCGCCTCAAGAGAGTGCATTATCATTTGAGGGTTTCCCAGCATACGCGGCATAACATCGTTTATCAGCACGCTTGTTATGATCGTCGTGACTTCGTGGTATAGAAGCCTGCTGCTGGACACCAGTCATTCAGAAGGAAGGGGAAAACCAAACTGCGTCGCTTACTCTCGCCCAATCCTATTCACCGAACCTTTGAACTGATTCCTATTCTGCATCATCAAGAGAAGGGCTTCGCGGTACTCCTTGTAAGTTTTCAAACCCAAGAGTCGCGATTTCAACTGCGCCCTTAAGTGCACACAGTCCTCCTCTAAAGTCTCGCTGCGAGATACCACTGTTTGTGGATCTGATTGGTTCTGAATCCACTGCTTCACGGCATGGTTATGTTGTATCGAGGACGCCACAACACGAGCGATCCTATCCATGGTTTCGACAATCATCTGGGTATCGTGCGTCCCAGACATGATGGTACGGGAAAGAGCTGTACAAGCGCCTATCTGCCGCATGCTTGTTTGCCTCGTGTCAAACCGCGGTCTTTTGGCTGTCAAGTGGCATTCAGTGGTTGCGCGTGGTGCCTTACGAAAACGGACCCATTCCCGGTCATAAACAAACGAAAGAAACGGGTCCAGCTTTCGAACAGTGACATACTGGATAATAGAGTACAACTTGATACGGACTGACGAAGATTACCGCTCTGTCACACAGATCGACTCCTTTGCAGATAGTCCATTATATCTTCAGTAGAGCAACGGCACGTAACAGTGCACGAGAGCGCACCTCCCCGAAAATTCATACCGGCAAGTTTATAATGTCGGCTCGGATGATTCATAGATCTGAATCTAAACTTCTGCCGCTCCTCGCGCGGGCATAATACCATAGGGCGCGTATCAAGAAGATGTCGCACTTGGGGTATCTGCCATTGCGGAGTGAGGCTTTCACTACGCTGGAGCAATGGTATCAAAGTGGCCTTCGTATGGACCTCCGTGACATCAAACCAGTCGGAAGCCCCAGACGCGACTTGAGCATCTGTCACTTCCCAAGCAACACCTGTATCGGGAAAAACGAAAGAAATCCCGTCGTTTCCCGGAAGATCTTTGACAATGGAAAAGGGATATTCGCGAAAGGTCTGCACCAATGTAGCTTCCTGTTGACCATCTCCGGCAGTCGCTTGCTGGCTCCCACGGAAGACGCGATCTACCGAGTTGTACTGAGTAGAGGCACGAGAGGCTTCATCGTATGCAGGCGGAACGGGGTCGTGAACAGGGAAAGGCGCATGGAGGAAATTAAGCCGGTCGTCCTGCTGAATGATACGCGCAGCCTCTCGTCCCACAGTATCCTCAAACTGAGGAATCTGGCATTCGGACCATTGTGGAGGTTGGCAACAGGGAGATTTAAGGACGCGAACATCCTCAGAGATTGCAGGAGGAAGTTTCTCCCCGTCGGCAGGATCTCGAGACCTGAAGCGTACGTTGGGCTCCTGGCGAGTGTCAGGCGAACCCTCCATATTCATATCTTGGCCTCCATTCGTTTCGTCCAGAATAATTGAAGAGGCATCGGAGTTGAGACTGACCAGACTGGGGCTCCGATCTTGTCTCGTTCGCTCACTGACAGACAATCAGCATCAATGCATGACGAAAGCTACAATTCACTTGCCGATCGAAGAACTCCCAGGCCGGGGATGCAGAGCTCGTTCTCGCCTCAAGGCGGCCACGAGGTCGGGGTAATTGCGAAATACTGCCAGTGATGTCAGGCGTATACAACCATGCTTGCACCGTTTACATACCCTCCTGAGATCTCGTCTCTGACGTACCGTCGGTGCCAATTGACGCGAAATATACCAGAATTCTCGTTACGATGACTTGCTGGCGCAATGACGAGGTCCAAAGGAACAGATCTAGAAAAAGATGTCGATGTAAGGCTGCTTTCAAGGTACATGAAGGGAACACCACGCACTCTAGTATTTTGATTCGCTTACACAGAGAGGCACCATCCGCATGATCCGTACGCTCCAGCGCATTCCGCGCGCCAACAGTCTCTTCGCTGGCGATTATCTCCTGCATGATGGCCTGACTTGGTAAAGACCACTGGTCAGGGATACCTTTAGGCCTGTTACGTGTCAGAGTGGAGTGCGGTACTACTATATCTCGGTCCGAAACTTACAGGTACCGTTCCGTCCAGTCAATGATAGCACACCCTAAGCGGAGGGGTAATTGCCTAATGATGGTGCAAGTCAAGACACGCAGGGCGCATTCCGCATGTGCACGTCGCACTGCAGGACTGGAAAGAAGGTCAATGCTGACCCACGGTAATTTCGGTGGAAACGCACGTATGGCTTTTGTTCATGACCGCAAGATGCAACTTGCCAAAGAAAAGGTTAAGACTAGGATCGCTGTACGATAGACGAGTTCGCTCCTCGTTCAGTCGTTCTGAGGTACGGATATACTCTAAAGATTTCGATGCAGTGCCGTGTTCTCTCTTGAGGCCTTGAGCCAGTCTTAGACATGTGGCCAAAGTACGGCCGATCGTGTCACAGAAGTCTCTGGCAAGGTATAATGGCTTTTGCGCTGGCATAGTGATGGGGGACGATAAGAGGGTCCTTCCGAAGTAGATGCCTCCCGTGACGTATCTCGCCTTCCATCAATTCAGTATCGGGCAAGAGAGACCCGAACGAGGTGTTGGTCCCTTCTAGGAGCGCGCGACCGGAGTGGACCCCAATTCCCACTAGTGATAAGATTCCAGCGGAGCCAAAACGTCCGATACGCATAGCAAGCACGCGAGAAGATAGTGTTTGCCGAAAGGCGAGGTTCTATCTTCAGCGCCGTAACGAACTAAACGGCGATGATGGTTGAAAAGAACAGCCTAGTTACCGCATTGGGAAGCGCGTCTTGGGCTCGCTCAACTCGATCGAGGTAGTAATCATGTATGATATTGACATAGGCTTAACACATAAAGCCGCTCAGCAGCATGAAAAAGATAATGAAAAGTGCTGAAGAAGAGAAACCATGTAGACTACCACTCACTGCCTCCGCGCCTTCGATTTCGGAGGTTTGACGACATATGCCAACTCCGTGTGCCATTCAGTAGCACCTTTAGCCCTGTAGAGTGCGATGAGGCGAAGCTGGTTGAACTTGGGGATAGGTAATCCTTCGCATCCCTTGTGCTTGAGCATACGGGAGGAACTCGACGGTTTGATCAGGATAGACGAATAGATCCTGGATATCACAATGGCAAGAGCGCGATGGGAAAGTTCCCCATGAGCACAACGAGTATAAATCGGATGCGATGTGAGACCATATCCATTAAGCTAGCAAAGGTCAGTAAAAACTAAAACGGTTGATACACGCAAGACGGACCCGAACTTGGAGGTGCACAACATCAGGTAATAGGTGGACATTCGCGCTGGGGGAAAGCGATTTCTCTAGAGTCATTTCCTCTTGGGCAAGTAGTTGGGCCATGCTGATACCCAGCGATTTCCCTCCCTCCGTTATGTCAAGGCGGTCCTTGAAAGGAATGTAGTTGGAGATACGTTCTTTATGCAGCATCTCCCTCGGGCGATAAACCCGGAGCCTAAGCTCTTCCCTTTTCGAAGGATCAACCACGCCGACGGGCATAAAGTCTGGCTGCTACGGGACAGTGAGCGTTGGAAAATATACTTCAACCCTCGACGCACACGATAGACAGGATATTGACCATCCCTATATTCGAGTAAGCAACTCTCTTGGCACGGGGACGGGGGCTGTTTCTGGTGAGCAAGAGCAAATCAGTCGGTAAAAGCGGCTCACGGGAACGGGAGGGAGGTTGACTAGAAAATCGGTCTTGTACGGAAAATAGATGGAGCCCCCACGCGCACGAGACATATAGTGCTCAACTTGAGCTTCGGACTAATGTTGGTGCATGAGCGATGAACAGCGAAACCTAGCGCAGAAGTCACCTTGATATCCTGAGCACGGCCTTTTGGGTTCATCATATTGACTGCGTATGTTGGAGAATACGTAGACTTGGAGCGGGGCTTGAGCTACGGCAAACGTGAGCGTTGATGTAGGAAGACAGTGTCAACCTTATGTACCTCAGGAGGAGACTGTCGAGAACAGTGAGTATAGAGAAGCTTATAACGAATGAAGTACTTGCCCGAATGGGAGATGATGCATTGCTGGATGTGTGGCGACGACGTGGTGGGGTCGATGGTGCTGAATAATTGCCAAGGTCGCCATAGTAGCGCTGCTGGGAAGAACTGGTGGATGTCGAGCCAGCGACACTGGAGTGAGTGGGGCTGTTGTTCATGATGAGATAAGGAATTTAGTGAAAGGCCGATGAAGGAATGACTGTGAGTTGAGCAGAGTAGATGGGCGTTTCGTCCAGCTCGACGTGGTTTATAGGCGGAGAACAATGAACGGCGCGTCGCTCCATATAAAGAAATACTTTTACCACCCATTGTTCCTCTGTGGACTCAGACGAAAACAATGGCGCGGGACCAGACGAAAATGACAATGTTGCGTTGCGTCCACAACGGCCAGGGATGACAAAGAGGTGGATCTGACCAAACATTGGCTCCGGTGGCGGCACATTTACAGATCAGTAAAAGGCCCTGTGGACCATGATAGGAAACGTGGCGTCCCAAGTGGATCATCAAAGCGTTCGATTTGCTTACTTACATGCAGTGTGCTTGTTTCTGTCCACGCTGGCTTATGTAGTTTGGGATAGGCAAGGAATTTAACGTCCCGGAACACTTCCCTGGACATTGAGGCAGCTTTTTGGCAATGCTGATGAAAATGGGAAGAAAACAAATTTCTGTGACGTCACCTCACCTCACAGGCTCACAGGCTCACTGTCGACCACGACCTTCAACAATGGGGTTCTCAACTCGTTGAAGGGGTACCACCTCGACGATATAACTGTCGGCGCACTCAGACAGAACATTCCGAACTCATGGCTTCGTCTTCGCATTTCGCATTCTTGAGGTCGCATTTGCCACTGGACAGCGGCTTTACTTTTCTTCTTCCTGTGCTAAGATGTTCGATGGCTCGAAGCGTCCACGTCCACAAGACTTAGAGCATACGTCCTTACCACTGACATTCCATCGATCCGCAGAGTATGTTACTGCTTGTTGCTGTGTTTTGCTGTATGACTCGGAGGTTCTATGGCTTTCGCGGCACGAGTTGATGCTGATGTCGCATTCATTGAAGGTTCTAAGGTATGTATATCTCTACAAATTTGCCTTCTCAATAATTTCTGCTTCCTCGCTATAGAACGGATAATCGATATACCCCACAGGCGACTCCACCAGATAGAACGTCTTTCTGTCGTAAGGCGTAAAGGCAAAACCGTTCCTTATCCTATATACGATGTCGGGCTGGTGAATGTTTCTGCATCAGTGGAACGGACCCGCGCAGGATGTATCGAACGCACATTCGATATGAAGAATCGCCCAAATGCTACCAGGTCCCCCGTCTCCTCCGCACGCTTCACTGCTGAATCTGCGCGGAACCCACCGGCTGTTATCATCGGAATCGGCTTCGCGATCTCGCGTACGAAATCATTTTCCTCTTCTAGACGAATTTCGTGGTCCTGCCTCTCATTCTGGCCGTTCATTCTAGGCTCGACGACGTGGATATACGCAAAGTTGGGATGTTGTTTCCTGATTTCCTGAACGAGATGGGCAAATGTTGGTTTCGGATCAGTCGAGTCCATGCCTATTGACATGTCATTTCTAGGACCGTAGAGAATTTAACAAGACTACCCACCATTACCAGCGTTCCACGGACTTATGCGATATCCAACCCTTTCCTCCCCGATAGCATCGGCGATGGCGGCCACAACTTGAAGAGGAAACCTCACACGATTGGGGATACTTCCGCCATACTCGTCCGTTCGCCTATTCGACCCGACACGCGTAAATTGGTCCAGAAGGTAGCCGTTCGCACCGTGGATCTCGACTAGACTTGCGTATCAGTCATTTGTTTGTTCCTCGAGCTTGATGGACTGACCGCCATCGAACCCAGCCTCTATAGCGTTCTTCGCGGCTTGCGCGTAGAGATCGACGTATTCTTGTATCTCGTCTACAGTCAGCGGACGCGGAGCTACCGTCCTATTTGGAAGCGCCACGTCCGACGCAGAGACATACGGGAATGAAGGGTCTTCAGCTTTCAAGACCTCGGGATCCGCGGCTCGACCAAGTGCCCAAAGCTGAAGAAAGATGAACGAGCCTTTAGCATGAACACCGTCGGTTATCTAACACGTCACGATTAGTACACCTGGACTACCTTCAAAGTAATGAAGGCACCTCTTTCCATGCCGCTATCTGCTCCTTGTTCCATATTCCAGGAACGTTCTTCATCCCACCCGCTTTCGCAGCAATGAAAGTCGCCTCTGTTATCAGCAACGTCCCAGGCGCATGAGCTCTTTGGCGATAATACTCTGTGACAAGTTCTGTCAGCGGCACATGCGTCTTAGTGGCACGATAGCGCGTCAATGGCGCGAGAACGACGCGATGCTGGAGAGCGAGCTTGCCCACTTTGGTGGGTTGGAAAAGGATTGGGGTGGTTGACATGATGATGGGGAGCTCGAAGACCTGCTTTGGTGGAGTTCCTTCGAGATAGTTGACAAGAAGCTTGGAGGGAGATAAGTTGCCTCAATGGCGCCTTAAATAGAAGGTCGGTCGATAATTGACCGGTAACCGGAGGCTGACTGAGGTTGCTGAGTAATTACGATGGCGCAATGCATGCTCAGTCGAAAGAATCCAGTCTTGTTGTATACTACGCGACATCGTGCCCCTCATGAATCCTGCTCATATCACTGCGTTAATCAAGACCGACTCGTTCGTTCTGCCCAGTGCTCCGATCGACGCGTGAGATTTGATCGGCGCGACTAATCACCTGACGTGACTACAGAGCGGTCTCGGATAACCATCATGTCGAAGAAACCGTACAAGGAATACAACGAACTCAAGGAAATCGCGCAAGATACACTGAAAGCCATCGAGTCTGGCGCGTTCACTCTACCCTCAGGTGCCGTCCATGACCTCACACCTGGTTTGGCGCGTGCTACTCAGCTAGCGGCGTATCATCCCGTCGAGTCCTCCTTGTCCTCATGGAAAACAAACCCATGGGCTCCCTATATGTATATCAAAGAGATATCCACCCTCGATGCAGCGCATCAGATGTATACCGAATGCAACGGCTCTCGCCCTATTGGCATTCTGAACTTTGCGAACGCGGTTCATCCTGGGGGCGGGTTTCTTACTGGGTCCAGAGCACAGGAAGAATCTATCGCACGATCGTCGACGCTTTATGCGACGCTGCAGACCGAAGAGACGAAGCGATATTATGAAGAGCATGAGAAGACATATCGCTCGGATGGAGGGTTTTCGTCTGCGGCGATGATTTATTCACCAGGAGTGGAGGTTTTTAGGACGCACGATGGCGGGTGGATGAAGCCGTTTCCCGTGGATGTGCTGACTTGCGCGGCTGTCAATGCTTTTGCTGCTAGAGCCTACGTCAAGGTACCAAAAGAGGTCTTGAACAAGAGGATAGAGGACGCGATGCGGGAACGAATGGGGCGCATTCTGTTCCTGTTCGAGAACAGAGGTGTAAAGGATATTGTGCTAGGGAGCTTCGGAACCGGGGCATTCGGATGCGAGATCGAAATGGTGGCGAATATCTGGGTTGAGCTTCTTGGGCGTGGGGGGCGGTTCAGCAGGTCATTTGACCATGTTATTTTTGCCATCCTAGGTCGACCTACAGTGGAAGAGTTCACGAAAGTCTACAATAAGGGTATGAAGCGTCGATAGCGGGTATCATTATGCCAATACTTACGATCAAATTCATGAAATTCGCGCATCTCTGTAAACAACGTCCTTCTTCAAACAACGTCCTTTTTTATCGACGCGACATCTTACCCTAAGGTTGTAAGCGACAATTCTACGGCCTGTGCTTCCCTCAGACCTGCTAGGGATACCATGCAATCTCGGTTCCTTGCGTTCCCTTGACCATTGACCGGGGCTGAGTTTCATATGTCTGTCTTTGGGTTCAGGTCTCCTCTCTGAGTTTGAACGAAGTAGTACTTCCTTCTTCTCCTAATCAATTTATACTTCACACATGTCAGGGAGAGGCGAAGGTAGCGCAATCAGTGCGAGATACAAGTCTTGCACTCGGAGCTTTCAGGCGCGCGCCGCGAGAAGCCTGCATGATGAGCGATCTTTCAAAAATCAATACCGGCAACCGCCTCGCCATTCACAAGATCACTGGAGCAGGCGCGCCAATCCGGCTTGATTGCGGCAGGCACGATCATTGACAGATCTGTCAGGTTTGCGACTTGATTCTTATCCTGAACGTGCGATGTGCGGATTCGCGAATGCTAAGACGCTTGTTGGTATCGCTGTCTTGCTGGAACCATCGCACTGCGTGACGAGGGCAACGGATGGGCCTTTAAAGCGCCAACCAAACCACATTGTTGAGCGGTTGGGCGTCGAGTGCCGACGGCCATCATAACCTGCACGACAGGTAATTGCAATTTATATCGGAACTCACCGTTTTTCCCGATAACTGTCATGTTCAAACCGCCCTCTACCAGCGACTACCACCACAGCACATGCTCGACGCTCAGGACGAGGCGGTACTCACCCTCATGGGCGAGTATATCATGGAGGACGTCGTCGGTGTAGTATGCGAGACGATATGGTGGGCAGCGTACTTGACGCTGTTCTGTGTTGCCATGTATATCCAATTGTACGTCTCCGTGCTGGCTTTCTACGTGTCTCTCATTCTTGCTCGTAGAAACAAGGGCGTTCGGACAATTGGTGGTACCATCATGCTCGCCACCACTTTACTTCTCTTTACGTCCTCGACTGCACTATGGGCGATGGATATTTCGGTGCTGTTTATCAGACAGAAACATCGGATGCTTATAAACAAGAATATTCCGCTCGAGGATCGCATAGCCTATTCAAACACATTTATAACGTCATTCGGAACGTCCATGGAGGCTCTTTTCATGTTCAATGTGCGCGTTATCTTCTTGACACTTTGTATCGACTTCTTATTCCTCTGCGGTCCAGATGATTGTTGGGGACTCTGTAGTTATATGGCGCGCATGGGTGCTATGGACCGGAGACCGAATACGGAAAATCATGATTGTCCCAGTGGTTTTGCTCTTGGTTTCCCTTGGTGCGTCCCCTTGTGTTACGTGTCGCCATCGTTAACGTTCGAATAGTATTCGCCATCATCGACATCAATTGCCTCGTCGATGACAGCTACGAATCGAAGAGCACCATTCCATCGGGCTCGCGGACTTGTCGCTGGGCAGAACCCATATCGTGGGCTATATCCCTTCTCACAAACATCGCTGCGACAGCGCTCATTGCTGCCAAGGCTTGGTGTGTCCTGCATAGGCTTTTCCGATACGTTTTTACTGACTTGCAGCTAGGGAACATCGGCAATTGCTGAGGACGGGCATAGGTCGTAGCGGGACGCGATCCAAAGGCGAGAAAATCCTCATTCTTCTCGTAGAATCCGGATTCGTTTACTGTCTCTTCTGGGTAAGATGATCCTCATCTCTTGAACTTAGAACTGACTCGACCTGTAGCTAACTCAATTGCTCGATTTCTTCGACATTCCCCGGGCGACTGGTGGAGTGTTCTACCTCTACCTCGTAGTAAGTACGATGGGTGACCAAATATCTGTACGTTTTTTGTCCCACTTCATTGTTTGAACCTTTGATTAAAACCGTGGCGCAGGGTCTATACCCGACCTTGATCATCATTCTGGTTAAACTTCAACAATCCGTGCACGATGACACCATATATATGTCCCAGTTCAGGGCGAGCGCAGAGATATCCACCTCAACCCGATTCACCGGCATCGATAAGACGCGGTCTACACATGCTGTGGAAACGCTAGCCCTGGATTCGTATCATGGAACGATGCCCCATGAAAGTGAATATGGGGAGGGCTGGCGTTCGGTGGTCTAGGTCACACGAATTCCTGTTAGATTTGTATTAGCATGGAATGCGGCTCAGAGTAATACATGGTTCAGTTGTATTTTCAGGGTTTTCTGGGAACAATCTACTACGAAGGAAAAGCTTCGTTCGATGTCTGTAAGCAAAGAAATTGGAAGTCAAGACCTCTCGCGACCATATCATCTCCAGCAGCCATGTCTGCCCTCCCAAGCGCCTGGTACGACGTAAAGTAAGCGACTTGAAGGTGAAGATCATTCTGGGTATAACGCGACCGGAGCATGTCTCCCAGGGCGCCGTCACTACTCGCCAAAGCATGATAATAGAATCCGAAGAATCCTATGAAGGGGCACAGAGGTGCAGAGGCATCTTCGATGGTCAACGCTCTCAGCACGCCGTCGGTGATACAGGGAAGTTCTGGTGCGGAATGAATCGCGATGACGAGTTCTCGTAGAGAAGGGAGGCGATGTAGGATGGCCACGAATTGAGCGTCGTTTTCGGGCACCGCTAGATCATACAAAGATAGGCTCGTAACGCTCGCCTGGCAGTACGATCTCTCCAGCATGTGAATGAGAGCTGTACTGACTGGACAAGGCATCCTACCTCCTACGGTTCCGCGAGTTCCGTTGTCGATGCGAAGGTCAATTTCTGCGAGGACGGGGGCGGTGATGGAGTTCAACAGGAGTGAGACGCCTTCTGTGGAATAGAGTGCAGAATAAAGCGATATTGTTTGCAAATTGGGCATGGATGCGTGCCGGATCGAAAGTTCGACGCCATCTCCGTCATAGACGTTCAAAAGCAACGTGGTCACGCTGGGACAGTGGCTGAGGAGGAGAAGTGCATCCATCACCGGCAACGGAGTCTGAAGCTGGAGGTGATGAAGGGAGGTTGACTGTACAGAGTACATCCAGGACGGACAGTACGGCGCTAGACTGAAATACCTGACGCCTTGTAAATTTGGAAAGAGACCGCAGTGAAATGCTCTGGCGCGGTGAAGCTCTTGCAAGCGATTGTCATGTTGGACTGGCGCGTTGCTTTGATCGAAGGGCGTATATACCAAGTACTTCAGCGAGAGCATGCTGACTGATCGAGAAGAAATGAGTGTGTCGAAATCAGGAAGAGATGACAGGCGGAAGTCGACTGCCTCCCAACGCTGAGAGTGCGCGAATAGTTGATGAAGGATTGGAAGGGCGCGTGGCCGCGAAAAGCACTGGCCGATTTGTGTGAAGGAAATGTGGATTGGTCTGTCCGCCGACATCTGGAGATATAGGCCTAGACAGCGAGTAGGGGGGAATACCTCCGCCCGATTCTCATCAACGAATACTCGAATGTACGTCCAGAGAGAGGAATCGCTAAGAGCAAGCCTCCTCCAGTAAGAACAGACGCGCATCAGGAGCATGGGAGAGAGCTCGCTATACGGGACTGGGGATTTGTACGCTGGCCAGCGTTCGATGGGCATTCCTAACGTCATGGGTGATTTGTCGACACATAATTGGAATATGATGAGTTGAAGCTCGACGGAAAGCTTCATGAATGGTACGTCCATCTCGAGAACTATGAGATGAGCGTGTACCCCGATCCTATATATCGCCAGACGTTAGAGAGCTGAACCATATACAAGAATTGGGAACTTACCCAGACTCGACATCAGCCCGAATGATTCAAGTAGGCGCCGTCGAGTACCACTGGTAGCTATTGAGCCCTTTTATAAGGCATGAACTTCTCGGGCTTGATGGTACCGACGAGAACACGCGCTTAGCCTTGGCTGTTGGTAGCTTCCGCATCTGACGGATTGCGGATGTACCGAGAGGAGCGTTCCGTACGACGTTTTGCTATTGAAGAATAGACCAGAGCGTGATATTATGGGAGAGCACATGCCAACAGACCGAATGGTGGAACATTTCAAGATGCAATCGACGCGTGAACATGATCGTACTATAGCTCGAAGCTCTTGCGGAGACAACCATATCTGAAAGACCGCATACGGTAACGCGTCCTGTGCATGTCATCAGTGGTGCCAGTCTAAAAATACTCTGTTAGCGCATCCAACATTCACGGGCGGGAATCCCACGCGCTTACAACTGTGTACATGCAGCCCAAACGAGTCAACATGTGCGCACACTGTGGTACATAGCTGCGTCTGCTAAAGCCTCTTGCAAAAGTAGCCACAGGATTTTTTTTGCTAATATTGTGCATTATGCCTGTGGATACATCATCAGCAGGCAACTAACCATGATCATGGTCGCCAAAGCACCAACAATTAAGGCAGCTTTCTCGCCCCCATTCGTCGATAATCGAAGCTTGAGAAGATGATCCACCAACGGGAAATGATATTCCTCTACGGCAAGAAACTCGACTGGGGAAATAGTAGCAGCATGACGGCCTCTCATTTCATCACCGGCATGCTGGAGAAGCCTGCGAGACATCAGCTTATACATCGGAGTGGAGTGATAACCAGAGCAGCGTCAGCAAGTGTTTAGGAAGCCAAGAATCCAGTCGCGGGAGTCAATATTCGCTGACATCCCAGTAATTTGACTAGCGTCAGTTCGCGAAGACGAGAGACGAGAAATACGCACCCTACGCACCAAACGTGGGCGTGGCTGCAAGGCTGTGCGAATCATCACATCTTGGTGGTAGCAAAGAAGGTACCATACGTGAGTCGATGACGACGGGCAATAGCTCGGAGCGTGATCTTGATATGATGAACGTAGCCGCGTCACCGACCGGGGGTTTCATGTAAAGGTGAGGGCTATCACGCATGCTAGGCCGATAAACTCTCGGCTTTCGCAAACTGAGGTGTGCAGACAGAATGCGGTACAGTAACCGATCTAAGTTCCCATTTCACCTCAACAGCTGGTGCACTACGGCGCTGGTAGCTTGCGGTGATTGATTATGAGTGTTCAATGATAGTGACCGGGCTACGAGGTACATACCATATGGGTGACGTTACCAGATCGAGAGCGGAACGGCGTGTTAATTGGTTTGATGTTCTGAATCTTAAGTCTAAACGGAATTCAATGTACCTCAACGGCGATTGAGTATGGTAAGTGTGAGAAACAAGAAAAGGAGGAAGAAAAGTGCACCTTGAAGTCAGTGAACGCCGTCACTGCCGTCGTCTCGTCAGCACCATCGTCCCAAATCATCGTCTCCAGGTCGTCAGATAAGTCGAGGTGTTTGTCCCCTCGCACATCACCTACTACGCACGCCACGATCATGAGGTCGATGAGGATCTGTTGTGCCCGATTCCTTACGTGTCGCGCACTCCTTCTGATTTGACTCGCGTACCTATCAACAGTGCCTCTTTCCCGCTCTTGATTAGTTCATAACAGGTTTCCCTTGGAGTGGAGGCCGAGGGAGCGCAGGTAGCGAGATTCCGGCGAGAATGAATACGGTCGCAGCTGCGTATCTTGGCAGATCTTGGCTGATGAAGTGGCTAATCACAGACGGGACCTTACCTTAAGGGCAAAGACGGAAGGTTACCCAGCTAGTAAGACGTTGATAAATTAAGGAGAACTTACGATAGATGTCGAGCTATTGCAACCGATGGTGCGGCTACCATGACGTGCCTATCAATGTCTCGATGACACTGCTACCGGGACTTATTCACAAGATGAGGAGTGGCGATGAGCAAACCGAGAAACCCTGGCAAGCCTAGCGAAGGCAAACGGCGATAGAAGAACTCTAGGGGTTTGGGAGGGCTAACTTGAGCGATAGCACCCGGTGCCCTTCGTTCTTTGGGTCAAGCGGAACAGAGACGAAAACTTGCATGGGGGCAGAAGGCAAAGTATTTGATCAACGATCGGAACAGAGTGTTTACATCTATCACCAGTTTCGCACCGAGTCGGACCGTGCACACTCACACCCGGGTGCACTACCACGCACAGGAAATGCCAAAAATGGTAATAGATATCCTGTGTGTTGTATGGCGCCGGTTAGGGTAAGGTAGGTTAGGGTGAGATGGTGACTCCCGCCGCGCCGCGCGCCCACACTTGGCCGGGCCTAGTGTGAGGTAGGAGGGTGTGGGGGGGGGGTTGGGGGGTGGTGTATATGTTTCGGGTGGGGCGGGATGAGGGGCGCGTGGGGGATGAATGCTGTCCAATTTGGTAATTTTTCATGTGTCAGCAGGACTACAGGCCAGTGTGAGTGTGCGCGCTGTGAGTGAGTACGAAAGTGGTGATAGTTGTATATACTCATCGGAACACGTGCGAACGCGTCACCGTGGCCGATCCATACGCAAAGTCACTCCGCAAAGTCATACCCTTGGCACTGTCATTGACCAGAATCCGGAAGGAATATATTGAGGATATAAAAAGCCACAGAACCAGAAGAATGTTGTCCAATGTGAGCTCAAACGTAGTCTACAGTGTAGTTCAAGTACGAAAGGACACGACGTCTATCATCATCGCTAGTTATAAATCCCTCCTTCATCATCCACATCCCCATAACCATCGGGCAAACACATCGATGACTAACCCACTGGGTACGCGTATACGGGCCCGACAGCTTTATACTATTCCCGCATCCAGCTCGGGTGGGATCCTCAAAATCGGCCACGGCCCAGTCGTCTTCTAGCCATTGCTTACGTCCATCCAGATCCAGTTTCTGGCCCCATGGACGCGTGACGGAAGCCAAGTAGGCGGAGTAGCGGGGGTGGTAGTGGATGTTAATTCGGGGGGATAAGGTAACGCCACCCCTACTACGGGCGTCTGTGCGGTTCGTTGATCTACAGTGAGCGGATCAGCCTGGGGATGCGGTATATAGACAGGCAACATACCAGATTGGCCCGTCTTCTCCCCGAGGTGGCGCGACAGGGACGACATGAGGAGAAGGGATAGGTGTTTGCGCAGTGTGACTGGAGAAATCGTTGAGTACGAGAGAAAGGTTAGATAGGAGGGGCTTACGGCTGAGAGAATGAAGACATGTTAGTGATTGTAGAACTGTTTTCAGCGGCTAGCGTGAGTCAAGTCGTGATGGTGGGTCGAAGTGGAGAAACCAGAATTATTGGGCCGCCTCTTTATACCGGGACAGGTGGTGTGGCTACGTGACTACTATATTTCGGAGAACAAAAGATGTTGGACCATTGATTCGTGGACATCCGAATGTGGTAATGCGTGAGCAGCGAGGGTGCAAGAGAGTGCCATTGTGTTGTCCACATCGCAGCCAATGGTGGGCAATCTTTGTAAAGGAAAGGCTTATCGCGGCTATGTGAGATATCTTCGAAGAGCGTAATCGTCGTTCGCAGAAGCACACTGTTACTGGACTCACGCGGCCATATTGTACGACGCTATTGTCGTCTGGATATGGCAGTATTACGTTCTGACGAGTGGGAACTCGATCGAGTGCGCTGCGCTACGAGGCAGGCTTTGTCTCGTACTATCGAAGCTTATGCCCTTATGTCTGCCAGTCTATATTAGATGGAAAACCATTGGATTATAGCTAGTATACAATACTACGTGTAAGTCTCTAAGCGAAAGGAAACTCGGACCACTGCTAGAAGTACCCTACTTAGTACCTAGTCTGTCGGTAGTAACCAGACGGTGTCTGGTGCTGGTTTGATAGCTGGAGATGCGTCGCCTCAGTATGGCGACACCCTCCTGCGGCCTTACAGGACTCGCAGACCCCGTTTTCGCAGCAATTCAAGTAAATGTTTGCCCAGGTGTGATCTGTACTCCTCCACATAAGGTGGGTCGCACATGGTCTTGTGTGACAGTCTACACACACCCAGTCTTGTCTCTTGTAGACGTCTGGCCCCACTTGGGACTGATGGCGCCCTACTCGCTTGACAAGGGTGTAATGCTGCCTGTTAAAACGATCGGCCGTCTCATGGACAATGCAGTCATACGTGATGGCGCTGTCTGGTCCCGCGTCCCACGTGAGGATAGGACACAAAGCATCGGCGATCTCGCGGGTAGTGTTGTACTGTGCGAGATGCACAGCGGCTCGCCGCCTTGTCGTTAGGTACAGGATCCCAAGAGAGCTGTCGACTGAGCCACATTGGGCAAACACTTGGCTGCCAGGCTGGGTCTGGTCGGGTACAGAGACTCTGCCACGTAGATGGACCATTACTTCGAATGACTCGGCTGATCCCGCATTATTTGGGGCGGTGACCCCACGGCTTTCCTTGACGGCGAGCTCGCAGGAGTAGTATGCTTCCGCGGGCAAACCCTGGACGGGCACACGCTCTTTCTTGGGTCCGAACGTGTGTCTGGAAAGCATTTCTGCCGCCAATTGTACAGCGTAACGCCGAGTCTCGGGGAGGTTGAATAGCTGATCGAAGTACTGCTGGGCTCGGTTCATTGTAGGTACTGGAGTAAAATCAAGTGGTGAAGAAAGAGGCTGGGTCGTCGATGGACTGGTAGTGCTGCGTGAGTTGTTGTTGCCTTTCCCCGAGGTCACTGCCGCCTTTTAAACCCTGGGGGCAGCGGGGAAGAGTAAAGAGATCACCTTCCATCGCGCAGCTATACAAACCAACGAGTCAGTCTCTGCATTCAAGTCTGATATCATCAATACGAGACAAAGGGAATAGAGCGGCGTTTGATCTCTAACGTCAATTCCGTGCTTCTTTGGCATACGATGACTATGAGAGTGTGCGCAGCTGATCAATGTGGACACGGAGAGAAGCAATGGAGGCCGAGGAGGCATGTCGAGCTATTCATTTGTGCAGTCGATATTGATTGAGTACCGAGAGGACGGAAAAGAGCGGCTTATCGATGTCATCGGCAGTTGAAAAGAAAGACGCGTCGCGCCATCCCGAGCACGTGATATCGATCGCGCCCCTATACAGTTCACGTAAAAGTAGGTCCTAGTCATCGCTGCTTGTCTTCTTACCATCACTCGTCGAGATCATGTCCGCCTCACATCCCACGACGCATCCCAAATGTGCGTCCCAAAGTACTTCACTACTGTCCGGTCTCTCTGAACTGACTCGCCATCCATACTCTAGTCTCCGCTCCAGACGCCGACATCCTCATCCTCTCCTCCGACAACGTCCTCTTCCGGCTGCACAGCGTCAACATCCGGACGCACACAACCGTGTTTCCTATCGGGGACAACCTCACGCTCTCCTCCTCTGACCCAGCAACGTTTTCCGAACCGTCTGGCATCCTCGAAATCCTCTTCGCGCATCTATACCCGTACCCGCCGCTCCCAGATCTGCAGGACCTCGAGATGGAAGTAGTAGAAGCCGTCGGGTGCGCGGCGCACAAGTACGGTATCGCGTCTGCGATGCTCGTCGCCGACTTGAAAATGATGTGAGCATTCCGATACCTCTAAACTACCAGGTTGTACTGAATGAGGCCCCTGCAGCTCATGGGCGGACGAGTACCCTAACGAAGTGACTTCTTACGCTTTACTCCATTTCGAAGCGGGCCCGCGACTCGACCGCGCGATGGTCCATAGTCTGACCATTCCTTTGGAAGAAGCGATTACTCTGTTCACGCCGAGAATCTTTATAGCTTGGGTTAGTCCTCGTCTCGTCTTCTCGCACAGGCGTTGATGAATTACTCATTATGCAGCTTTTACACAGGGAAAGGTGGTGTAGCAAAGTCTATGGCGTCAATCAGCAATATCCCACAGCGCAGACCTATGCGATCAATGCGCAGGGGGGACAAATACCGAATGCCACAAGGGTATCGTATTCCGAGTGTGTGAGGGATGTTGCCGCGATGAACATTGCGCTCCTTCCTCCTGACGCTAGCTGAAGAGCAGGCTGGTAAATGAGTAGGTAGCACAAGGTGTGGAAATGATATGGCAGGCGAGACCTGAATTTAATCCCCCAGTGAGAGTAGGAGCCGTCCTGGTCGAGCCACAGCGTTCTGTCATTTTTACGAGCTGAAGGAAACATTTTCTTGTGATCGGTACCGAGCGACAGCGAGCTGCATCTCTCCTCTGCTTGTTCCTATGCTCAACTTGTGTTCAATCAAGTAGAGTCTGCTGGCCATGTCGTACACGAATAGGCGCTCTTGTGTTTCCGTCGTTGTTGCCTCCAATAACGAAATGATATGGGAGCGGACATCTGATTGGCGTACACGACCAAAGCCGCCCTCACCCAAATAGCTCTTCCGGATTGAGCTGAAATCGGACGATCAGACACATTGCACTTCTCGGTGGCAGCACGAGGAGGAAAAAAACAAGCAACAAAGGAGAGGATCCAAAGAAGTAGACTCCGGATGTTTTTTCAACGCCAGGTATCTATATACGCACGGCCCGCCGGTAAGGTTCGCTGAGAGATCTCGCACTCGGGAGATTTCAAGGCCATACTGCAACGTCGGTAGCGAAGGACTCGGAGATGGTTTGTTATGCACCGAGATGGCACAGGTAACATACTTGATATATCATCATTGCTATCGTGTGCGTGGCGACACTAAGTGGATTGTAAAGGCGGCGGAGGTGTTGTGCAAGGCCGAACTCGTAGAGGAGAAGTGGGCAGTTAAAATCGACCAAGTCGGTGTTTATAGCGCAGAGGCGCATGCGAGGAGTAAATGTAAACTCTGTAATGAAGGACAGTGGACGGTGTGGTGTTGTAACTTGCCATCCTACTCTCATGCTATCTCCATTTTGGAGTCCGATAGTCTACTACGAGAGAACGAAATATGGTGGGTCTGCGAGTCAATCATTCATTCATTCCAAGTATACATGCCAATGATCATCTATCTATACTTGCTCAATTACTTGGCCTCCTCCTCCTTCTGATTCATAATCTTCTCCACCAACGGCACAACAGCCTCAAAATCCGTAAAACACGTATGCTCAATACCCTCTCTTCGACAATACGCCGCTAGATCATTCTCGCCTTCCGCTGCGTTCACCTTATCAGCCAATAACGAAAACGAAAGAAAGGATACACTCACACTTTGTCTTGACAAACAGATAATCGGCATGCTTCGCTGCGCTCATATCGCTAACGCCATCCCCAAAGAATAGCACCTTTGGCCACCCGCCCTGCTCCTCCGCGAGCTTTCGGTACGGCAATATCGCCTGACTCTTGTCATGCCCGAACCCGCTCGTCGGATGCCGAAACTTGATGCCCCACTGCATCGCCTCCTTATCCTCTGGCGGTGAAAGAATCTCCACATCGTTCGAGATGATGTCGATGGTGTCGGCAACGTGTTGGGGGAGGAGGTTGGACAGGACGGCGCGTATGGTGGGCTCCA
The DNA here is from genome assembly GCA_015501055.1 of Mucidula mucida. NCBI lineage: Eukaryota > Fungi > Basidiomycota > Agaricomycetes > Agaricales > Physalacriaceae > Mucidula > Mucidula mucida. Next base: position 82,019 of record JADNYV010000065.1, on the reverse strand, counting down.
TGCCCGAGGAGACGATGATGATGGGGATGTCGTGCGCGACGCAGAAGGCGTGGAATGTCTTAAAGCCGTGGTCCAGGACGATGTCTATAGACCATCAACATCGGCTGTGATATGGGCAACGAATATGGACGACGTACGTTCTCTCAATACCCGCTTGCACTCCTCATATCCATGCCCGTTATCCACCACGCTTTGCAGCATGTCGCGAAACGCGTCCCGAAAGGTTACCTATCACACCGATGTTTTAGCAAGAGAGTCTCAGCACGGAGCGTAACGCACCTTTCCGGAGAGAATATCCAAGTTGCCTTGTCTGCGCAGGTCTTTCCCAAAGCCCAGATTATCCGTCATGTAGTCGTTCGAATCAAAGGTGGTGATGGTGCCATCCCAGTCACTGAGCACGACAAACTTTTTGTCCTTGTGCAAGGGTGGGTAGGGCAGCGTGCTTTGCGGGGCGGGATCGTCACACATGGTTGGTGGGTATACGTGGAAGAAGCACTGCTCTATATACGTGTGGTGGATGCGGCGACGACAATATAGACAGCGACAGAAACGGCGGCGATGCTCTAGACGACAACGATGGTAGGACGCAAGCCCGGTTGGCGTGGCGCCGGTGTAATCGATGTGGAGTTGATCTAATCTAATCGCACATCATGAAACGTGTGTCGGGCCGCTGCTCCGCAAGAGCGACTCGAGAGCCCAAACGGTCCATCCAGATTGTACGTGTCGCCCATCCAAGGATTCCCACTCTCATCACATCATGCAGTTGCTGCTCCAGATGCCGACGTTTTCCTCCGCTCATCAGACGTCGTCACTTCAGGCTACACCGCGCCAACATCGTCGCACACACAACAGCTTTGGCCATCCAAGCAGGTGGTGAGTGCTCGCCATCGCCTTTGCGTATCTCTACCCCAGACCTCCGCTCCAGGACATCGATCTCCTAGATTTCGATACCCTAGAGGCGGTGGGATACGCCGCACACAAGTATCAATTCGCCGCTCTCATGGCATTTTGCGATTCTTGCATCCCGTGCGTCTATTACAGCTAGGGAAAATGAACATGTATGATCGGAATTGACTATAGACCACACGCAAACGCCCATCCAGTGCCTGTCTTTCGATATGCCGTGGCGCATGGATTCCCACCCGACAAAATCAACCTGTTTGCTCTGCATACCATTGACCTTCCGACGGGAAAGTCTGGGGGCGGCGCTCTACGAGAAATGGGTAATACTCTATTCACATTACCGCATTATTGTTGGCTGATTTGGCAGGTCATCTACCGCGAGGACTGGCTGAGTCCGATTGCAGCTGATGGTAGTACAAGGCAACTAGTCTGCGAGGCGTACTCTTCGCCACATATAGAGCAAATCGACAGACAGGTCAAGAAGTTTATGCTTGCCAAAGTCTCCCAATCGCATCTAGACAAGCCACCGCAGTGGGATCTCAGTAGCTAAATATACTCAAGCCCTCGAATAAAATCAGAGCTGCTAGTAGAATTTTGTTGTAAAGCGAGCAGTACGGATAACACGCGAAGGGGTATCTGTGTTTGAGGTGGGGTCACCGAGGTAAGAGTAGATCACTAGTTCAGTACGCATCAATAGATGCACATTCAGACTGAGTATGCGTATGAGTCGGGGCTGACCATGACTGTCAAACATATAGGCAACAGCAATGGCTCCGGGCTCACGCGTCCCGGTCATCGATGTTTGGGTGGGCACTCAAGATGCCGCCGCCTGCCTATACACGACGAGAAGACGGATAACCTCATAAGCCGGATTGTCATAGCCAAAGAAAAACCTGGCCTCACAGATTCGGGATACACTGATGCACTGGCTGAAACAGATGCTGCTAAGCAAGAGAGACATGCCTCGTACGGCTTACCCACGAGCGTCGCCCGTGACAGCCTCTACAGTACCACCTACAGTTCCATGCAGTAGTTAACATGACAGCCAGTCGCTCCACGACAGCCATAGCTAGGTGTCATTACTGCCGCAGTGCTTGCCCCCATTATTTCCAGGCGATCAAGCAAGTGAGATCCTCGAAGTCGTCCTAACAGGCACGTATAGGTGCACCGGTGATCTCCTGGAGGACATTCGCCGCGGATTAAAATAAAATAGACTCAGAGCTAGAACTGAGGTAGATGATGATGGTGCGCCGTATCAACTAGCGGAAGTTGGCTGGGTGGTGGTGGTATGATGTACAGCAGAGAATACTCCTAGACGCGTTGAGAGAGAGAGAGAATGGAGCAATGGTACACAATCAATATTTCAATTCGCCGGGTGAGAGCTTCATATTGTGACCAAGATATGTTTGACACGATCGGAAGATGATGAGAAACATACCAATGATGTATATTTTCAATACTGCAGATGCCTAGAGTAAGTAAAGGAGATGTAAAAGGATACGAGGACGAACATGTCCTCGCCACACAATCATGACAGAAATGTCCTTCTCCGCATAGTGTTCAGCGTGACAGTTGTCCGCTGCACCATGCGGTAAACAAGGCAAGTTTGTTCCCTCTGTAGGTGCACCGGTGATCTACTTGAGGACATTAAATTGTCCTGCGTCCCAGGATCATTGAAAGCCATGTTCTGTGCAGTTATCAGACGACGAGAAGATGATGGTCCAGATGGGTAAAGGAGAGCACGTTCAGCCTTGCCGCAAAGATGCACTTGGCCGGGAGCAGATGGTGCGGTATGAAGCAGTCAGTAGATCTTAAAACTTTGAACTCCACCGCATGCCATTTTGGCGTCGTCGATGATTGCCACGAGCTCCAGGCACCTAAGGAAGGAAGTCATGAAGGAGGGCTCAACGTCAAGTTGACATGAGATGGAGGAAAGGAGAGTGACGGATTTCGGCCCAAAGAGAGAATTATTTTGATCCATTAGAGGTGCCTGAAATGTACGGAGAGCTCAAAGGGACTGGAATATTGCTTGAGTAAATTGCGTAGCGAAGATCGACAATATGAACTACTCTTTAGTAGACTCGGCTGAAAACAACAACGACACGTCAGTCACATGACGCTATTTACTAACAATGGCGCGGCTTGACTGACTCTCTTCAGGACCACCACCACCGCCACCTTCTCGTAATAGAGGTAAGCACCGTACGCTGCTTGGTGGCACCATCTGACTGAAACGTAGAAAGTATTACGATGAACTCTCACCAGACTGCGTCTCGCATCACGGACGTCGTACCCGCCAACTTTCTTTGTGACCATCAAACAATGCAGAAAGTTGCCAACTCGCAGTTGGTGGATGAAAAGGCGCTTTCTCTGGTGGAGTTGAATCTCCCCGTGCTTGAATCGCGCCATCAGCCTCAAGGACAAGCTAGCAGCTGTTGAACTGCTTATTTTGGAGGCAGTCGCCGAGCAGACGCGTTTACGCTCCTCTATCGAGACGCACAAATCCCTTCTTGCATATTCCCCAGTCCGCGCTCTTCCTTCATTACATCGCCCTTTTCCAATCCCGGCAGCGACCTGTCTTCAAAGAGATCGTTGCTTCTTACAGGACCCAGGCTCTTATCCTTCAGGTCTGCTGTTGCTGGCGCAATACAGCTCTGCCTGATCCTCGGCTGTGGACTACGATCCCTTTGCTTGGTTCAGGCGAGGGCAGTGATGACGAGGAAGATGTGTATGGCAAAGAAGAAAAGTCATTCGCCCACCCCATGATTACCGGGTCGACCCAAGAGCGGGCCTCCTACTGGAAAGCTTTGGAAAAGACCCTAAATCAAACATCTTATCTGCCTCTACAACTACTCTTTCACTTCAATGCAGACGGTAACATCGGCAATCACGACAACACAATCTTCTCCCTGCAGACATTTGTTCGCTTGCTCCCACAAGCAAACACCATTTCCCTCTACATCTACTGCAGAAAACGTCACTCCAGAGTTCAGCTTGGTCATGAATGTTGCCAAATTTCCCCGTCTAGATCAAGTTCATACCGCCCGCGTTATTGTCTTTGACAAAGTGTTAGAGTGCAAGCTTTTGTCCGCCATACCAAACATTGAAGTGCTAGAACTGCGAGCATGGGATATTGAGCAGTGGTTTGTTGATGTCCCAACTGCAGGCCATCGCCTGCACAGCTTCCATATTTCGCGAAAGAGTGACTCAATATCTCTCGCAGAAGTATTGAATCTCCTGGATCATGCACCGCTGCTTGAGACATTGAAACTTACTCACATCAATCTCAGTCATCCCGGCGGGACCATCCATGCAGTCACCCATGAGCGCCTTTCAATGTTCCACCTTTCTCGTGGCGAGAAGGAGGAAAACGACACGATCTTTGGACATCTGACACTGCCCGCTCTTCGATCCCTCTTGTTTGGGGGCGACAACCATCCCTGGCCCTGTCCCAATAACCTCTCATTCTCTAGCGGTCTGGTTGTATGTTGACGGAGTTTGCATTTCGTCGATGCCTGGTCGACAAACAACACCTTGTTACCCTGCTTACGGCCCAGAACAAAATTACCACCCTTCAGCTCAACTTGTCCGCTGATGGCCAAGGAGATGATCGACCCCTTCCAATGCCGATCCTGGAATTTCTTTCTGCAACACCCAAGGTTGCCTTAGATCAACCTTTACCGGCGTTGACGGTCCTCAGGGTTTCCGTTCGTCCATGGCAGCTGAAGTCTGTGGAACGACTGATTCAGTCGTGTTCTGCAGCTCAAGCGAACCAGTGTGGAATCGCAACACTTTGAGAAGTGGACATTGAAATACAGACAGAGCAGGCCAATGATCGTATCGAGAAGGACAAGCACACAGCCCTGTTTGAAGCATTTAGGAACGAGGGCGTGACGATCCGGATCTCTTACAGCAATTTATATTATTAGTCAGTATTGTTAGATTAGTTATAACCTGTTCTTTGTGATACAATCGGCCGTTCCGTTCTTGCATCGTGTCCCGGCTTCGTTTCTTCAAGGCCATGATTGCTTGTCAGCAGCTGCGCAGATTCATTTTGGCCCGGTCAGAGCCACATTAGCCGCATCTAAGTCCAGCATGGTCTGTGGCGGGCAAGCCGCCGGCAGGACTTGACTCCAGTATCATGATATCGTCCTTCTCTGAGCGCTTCCTTGGAGAACTACTCACGCCATATATCAAGCTCCAGTCCGGTGATCATAGCATGGAGGCTTTCGTCCTGTTCTGAAGCTCTCGAAAAACACAATACATTCACTGGAGCCGCTGCACTAACTGCTTGCTCGTCTCGCTATACTTGTCAAGTGGTCAAAAGGCGACCTCATATCCCCCTTGAATATTCTGTCCCTACATGTCAATATGATTCTCCTAGCGGCATGCATCACAGAGTCGCATCCTGGTCCCGGCCTCCATGGTTCATATTCCTTGCGATCACCATAATCTACCTGACATAGTGTAGTTCTACTGGCTCATCTTAACGTCTTTACGCGAGAGCGCTAGCGAGGAACCGACAGCTCGCCCCGACAATCCTTCAGTAAACGATATCTCTGCCTATGGACAGCTGCTCACGGGAGCTGCCACTATTGAGCCCCTCTACCGCGTACTTCAATTGGTGTAGAAGCGGAGGAAACACCAAATACTGTAGAGGAAAGATTAGAGACAAATATTGCACCATTAGAAAAGTCCTTCTCTGAACGCGCTGCTTAGTGTGGCGGTCATCGGCTTCAGGACGCACAGGCCATCAAGTGCAACAGACAAAAGCAGAAATGCGGGCACAAATTGGGGCAGGGCATGGACACCCGAGAAAGGAAGCAAGGGGGAAGCGCTTATTCTGAGCAAGGTCTAGAGAACTTGTGAATTGCCTGAGAACGCAAAGTCAACATGGTACAGACTCTTCGACCCTTCGGTGAATGAGCATCTCCTTGCTTGACTAGCAAGGCCATGTCTACAGGTCCGCTCCCCTGAACGCCCCACTCACCCTCAAGTTCCTCATCCTGACCATTGACGGACGGGTAAAGTTGAATGTCTTTAGTGCTCTAGATCTCCGTTGCTTTTCTCAGTCAATCCCCAAGACTACAATACACTTAAAATCCAAACATGTAAGAAATCCGGATTGTCATGCCCTTGTCCGTAAATGCCTTGAATCGTGCTATGCGCTCGTCCCTCTTGACATCATCTTCAATCTCTCTTGACTGTACTTCAATGTCCACTTCCCTAAGCACCACAATTCTACACTGAGCTGCAGAACGCGACTGGATCAGCCGTTTGACCGCTTTCAGCCCCCATGGATGTACGGAAACCCCAGGATCGTCAACACCGGTAAAGGCTGATCTGAGGCAACATTGGGTGTCGCAGAAAGAAATTCCAGGATCGGCATTGGAATGGGTCGATCGTCTCCTTCGCCATCAGTGAACAAGTTGATCCGGAGAGAGGTAAGTTTGTTCTGAGCCGTAAGCAGGGCCACAAGGCATCCCTCGTCGACCAGACATCAACAGAATGCAAGCTCCGTCAACATACAACCAGACCGTTGAAGAAATGAGAGGCTATTTGGACAGGGCCAGGTGTAGTTGTTGCCCCCAAACAGAGGGAACAGAGAGCGGGGAGTGTCAAATGTCCGAAGATTGTGTTGTTTTCCTCCTTTGTGGCATGAGAAAGGTGGAATGTTGAAAGGAGTGTATGGGTGACGGTACGGAGGGTCCCGAAAGCACGAGTGATGGAGATGGCAGCAACTTTCAGTGTCTCAAGCAGCGGCGGGCGATCCAAAAGGTCAAATAATGCTGCGAGAGATATGGAGGAACTATTCCCCAAAAGATGGAAGCTGCGCAGGCAATGACCTGCAGTTGGTACATCAGCAAACCACTGGTCAATATTCCAAGTGTCCACTTCCAGCACTTCAATGTTTGGTATCACGGACAAAAGCTTGCGCTCTAACACACTGTTCCAGACATTGATCCGGGCGGTATGGACTTGATCTGCATGGGGAATTTTGGCAGCACTCATGACTGAGCTGAACTCTGGAATGATGCACTCATCAGAGTAAATGTAGAGGAAAATGGTGTTTCCTTGTGGGAACAAGTGAATAAATGTCTGCAGCGAGGAGATTGTGTCGTCGTGATTGCTGATGGTACTGCATGCACTGAAATGAAAGAGCAGTTGTAAGGGGAGAGAAGACGTTTGTTTTAGGGGATTCTCCAAAGCCTTCCAGTAGGAGGCCCGCTCTTGAGTCGACCCGGTAATCATGGGCGAATAACTTCTGTTTACCGTGATACCAATGTTCCTTGTCGTCCAAGTCCGCGCCTGAACCAAGCAAATGGATTGTAGTCCATAGCCGAGGATCAGCCAGAGCTGTAGTACGCCAGCGACGGCAGACCTGAAGGATACAAGCTCGCGTCCGGTGAAAGGCAACCATCTCTTTGAAAACGGTTCCAACCGTGGGTTGGGAAACGGCGATGTAATGAAGGAAGATCTTGCTCAGGATCTCTCCTGGAAGAGCGCGAACCGGGGAGTAGGCAAGAAGGGATTTGTGGGTCTCGATAGAAGAGCGGAGGCGTGTCTGCTCGGCGACTGCCTCCGAAATGAGCAGTTCAACGGCTGTTAGCTCAGCCTTGAGGCGCCGTTGGCGCAATTCAAGCACGGAGAGATTCAACTCTAACAAAGAAGGCGCCTTTTCATCCACCAACCGCGAGTTGGTGATTTTCTGCATTGTTTGATGGTCACAAAGAAAGTTGGCGGGCACGACGTCCATGATGCGAGTAGTATTCTGGTGAGAGTTCATCGTACTATTTTCTACGTTTCAGTCAGAGAGTTCCACCAAGTAGAGGACGGTGCTTACATCTATCGCAAGATGGTGGTGGTTGTTCTGAACAGAGTCAATCAAGCCGGGCCCATTGTTAGCCAATAGCGTCATGTGACTGACGCCCCGTGCCGGCGGCCATTGTTATGCGCCGAATGCAGCGCAACTTTGTGTACGTAGTTCGTACTGTCATGGTTAGCTACGAGATGTATTCAAGCAATATTCCAGCCATTTTGAGCTATACATACATTTAAGACAGCTTTAACACATCAAAGTGATTCTCTCGACATCCGTCACTCTCCTTTTCCTGCTTTTCAATCAGCAATAATAGAGCTGGGGGACGATAAAGCCCACCCAGTGCCTGTTTAACACAACTTCAATGTCTAGTCGTCTTTCATTCTTCTATCTGAGGCTTCAGCTCCAATTTTCGACCTCAGCGCACCGGAAAAGACATGATGGCACAAATATCCAAAAGGCATACGCTAAACTACATGGTAGGTAATCGGTGATAAAAGATTTACAGAAGAAACAGATGAATACGAGTGAATAACATTCTACATCTCATGAGGTGGCTTCCTCAAGCTCTGGATCCTCTTCAAATTTGATTCCTGCCTCTCGTGCAGCCTCCTCCGTTACATAACCTTCCTTGACCATCCATCTCGCCATCAGCGCTGAGCATCGTTCACGACGTCGAACCCAGGGAGTCAGCTGGTAGTCTTTTTGAACCTTCAGGTCGTTCCAACAGCCCATGCAGCGCACTTTCCGTGGGCTAGCAATCCTTGCGACGGTCCAGTCGTTCTCTAAACTCTTCTTGCGCTTGTCCGGGTTGCTCTTCGGGCAACCCTTGACAGGGCGCGGATTGAGTTGAAGTAGTCGGCGAAGCGAGGGTGTGAGCGGAACGTCTTTTGATTAGGGATAGAAGAGAGGTCGGGGATAGGTGATAATCGATTTACAGAAGAACAAATGAATCCGAGTAAGTAATAATGTACATCAGGAGCTGGTTATCTTAGACTTAGGCTCTTCAAACGTGATTCCTGCGCATCGCGCAGCGCCCTCCGTCGCAAATCCTGCCTTGACCATCCATTTAGCCATCAGCGCTGAGCATCGTTCGCGATGGTTGACCCAGGGAGCCGGCTGATAGCCATTAACCGTCTTGTCGCTCCAGCAACCAACGCACTTGACTTTCCTTCGGCCAACAAGTCTAGCAACGGACCAATCGTTCTCGAAATTCTTCTTGTGCTCCTCCTTGGTGCTCTTCGAGCCACCCTTGACAGGGCGCGGGATTGACTTGACGTAGTCGTCGTATCGTGGGTGGGAGCGGAAAGTCTTTGGATTAGGGATAGAAGAGAGGTCGGGGATGGCAGGCGCGTTCGCGTTTGAAGACTCCTTCAACGTTCGAAGCTTCTTTGCTGGAGGCGGCGGTCTATAGTGAACGGGTCAGTAAAGAGATTCGGTCAATAGATAGGGCACATACGAGTCTGAGTCGGTGGATGCTTCTTCAAGGGCGCGCTTTTCGCCTGTATTGAGTGAGCTAGTCGTCGTTTTTGGAGCGGCGCGTATTAGACGAGGAGTCGGCGCCGACTGGGTAGGACTAGAGAACCGGTCTAGTACGGAGAGATAGTTAATAGCAGAAGACGCACACTGAACGGGTCGATTTACGTGGCATGGCGGGTGGAGACGTTGTGAGTGAATCGTTGTGGTGGGCTTAAGTGAAGAGAGTAGCGTTCGTTCAGCGTCTGTTTATACCAGGCAGGGTCGCGCCCGAGACCAAACGGCCATTCACTAGTGGTCGTCCAAATATGGTAACTCACTAAATCGGCGAACAATGGGTGGACCGTGGACGCATTGTGCGGTCGTCCACATCTGCCTCGAGGCCACACAGATCACAGCCTCTGGACAGTGAGTCCCGTAGATTGTGGACGATGTAAAGGACGTAGGGTACCTGAGATTGTAACGTTGTCGGACCGCCGTAGCCTCGAATGGGAGCCTTGTACCATGACGTCCTAAGCTCACTGCTCAGTCACCGGTTTCGCGGAGCCCACATTCATAGATATCAAACTGGTGTTCTTTGATATACCCTTCAGAAGCAGTGCCTTTGATAGAGGTACATGAATTCCGAAATGGTGGCGCTGAGCAAAACTTTTTACCTTACGTGATCGCGATCAAACTCACAATCGGCAAGCTGGGCTCGGCATACGAGATCTTGAGGGGAGAGAACTACGACTTCCTATATTGAGAGTTGCAGAGTACTCTACAAGTATATCCCTGGGTCTCCGCCCAAGATTGGAGAGGAGCGAGGGATCCGTACTATGGTCCACCGGCGTTCAGCGTCAAGGTATTTCAAGTCAAATCATCACGTAAATCTGCTTCCTTTGACGGACACACTCAATCTCTCACCATCAAAGGCGTCAATTGGTTAACGATGTATGAAGAAAGTTCACGGCCTCGAGTCTTGGAAAGACGGAGATTTACACCTCCGGTAATAACATCTGGATTCGTCGTTCTCGAGCTCAGTGTAATCCTCATGGACAATTGCGAGCCACCGTCACTGCTGTATGGATATGTCGTCCCAGACTATATAGCAAACGACACATCACTTCTTCCAACATTCAGGCGAACAGATGGATACACGATATGGGCATCACCAGTGCACCTCGATAACAGCGCGGCTGCTGATCAGGACGAATGCGTGGGTGTCGCCTTGGGTAGTGCTTTCAGAGAGCGTACAAAATAGTTGTTGGTTGCTGACGAGTGTCCTCAGCTTTGGCCATGTTCGGGATCTCGTTGCAGAGGTCACCTTACGGACTGTCACGGGCAGGTCGGGTCTGGCATGTCCACCCAATGCTCGTGCTTGTGTTTGGAACGGATGGGACAGTCGGGATTTGGACTAGGTGCTTATATTGATAGAAAGCGTAACTATATTTCTCATTCAGGCAGCAGTGAACGGCAGCAGATCACCGACGCGCTTTAGCCAGGATAGTATCTTCAGATCATCGATTGGCGGTGGAGGTCTTAAGGAGAGGCGACGGTCAGAGGCCCGGTGCCGCACAATTGGAGACTGTGTCGGTTCTGTCAGCAGCACGTAAAGGACGAGGTAGAGGGGTTCTTCATATTGCACGACCTGTTGTCTTCCGGACACGTATGTGCTAGCTTTGGCCAGTACGTCTCTGAGGTGTTTGCATGGTCTGATGAGGCAGTCATGACAAGGGTTCGATGGCGACTTGGTTGATGCCCATTGCCCTAGATGATGAGGACAACGCCGAAGTAGAAGATGATGACGCGCAGATTTGGCTGATTCCTATGTACTTTTCCCACAAGGATCTAAGTCGTGTCTCTTTGACGACTTATGGGATGGCTTCCATGGGGTCTGGGAGTCATCCGTCTTCTCGTCGTGTGAAGTATGCAGGCGGCGGCATCTTGAGTGCCCACCCAAATGTGACCTTACATTGACCGCGAGCGCGTGGCCGGGACGCGTGAGCGCGGAGCCAGGACTGTTACTTGAAATGTGACAGCCGTGGTCAGCCCTAGCTCATACTCATACTCATACTCATACTCATCCTACGTATCACACTATCGACCCCAGAAAACGTAGACTATTGAGCAAGACTTGTTGAACGCCTCTTCTAAGGAAGACCTTCAAATGCACTGCTTTGATATCTATTGTTCATCGATAAGTGCGCCTATATACTTTTACCTGATCGAAACTCGAAAGAAAAAGTTGAACTTTGTATGCAAAATAGAAATACATGGTCTGTGGTACGGTGCTCGTCTGTCTACCGCTGTTAGTGCGAAAGCCACATCGCCGATTTCACCCACTAAGTGACCTTGTCTGTGGCAAGTCCGCGCTCGCGCACAGCGGTTTGGCCTTCCAGATCTTCGTCGCGGCTCTCCATCTCAAAGTGAACTTTAACGTACGCATCATTCTCCACCGCTGTTCTTCGCTGCAGAACCCGATTCTCTTTCCCAATGAAGGAGAAGACAACGCCACTGCACATCCAGCGCGGAAGGCGCCCAGAGATCCTCCTTCCTCCTGCACGCCATTTTGACTTCCTGCTCGATGGAGGCAGCGGCCGCGAGAAGCTTGTCTGAATGCGAGGATGTCGCCGATTGAAATACCCTCACGGGCCCAGATCTGCAGTAGCGCGTAATTCCGATGCAGACAGTAGTATCAGTCCATGAAGGTGAACGACAGACCTGCACAGACCAAGTAATTATGATGATAGCGAGGAAGATGAACCACGGATGGGACTCTGTGACTACAATCCTGTGGGCGTACAGGTTAGTGGGACAGGAATAGCGGACTAGCATGAAACGCACCAAATCGACCAGCGAAGACGCAAGGAATCTGTATCCACCTGGCAAACCACCATGTCGTTACAAGAAAGCGATGATGTTTTGCTTCCCGCCAGATGTGTACGACGTGCCGCAGAGCATAGGTAGATCTCCACAAGGCGGTAGAACCACCACGCGCGGAATGATGCGTGAGTGCATTGCGAGTCGTCGCCGCCAAAGACGATGTACACCAAGAACTTGTAAAGTCAACTGAGACGTATACTGTACTATTTATACTTGAGTACAGTACTTGATCGAGCATAAGCACTCACTTGAACGTCCGGCTACATGACTTGATCGTGTCGCCATCTCACAAAGAGAGCATCTACAAGGTCAATCCTCCTATTCCTGAATCAATGAGGTAGAGAGATTTTTCAGCCAGGGCCCCCATTTTCGCGTTCGCAGCCCGTCACTCGATTAGTATTATTGCTTAGCACAGTCGAGAGGGAAGAATTCATACATAAGAGGTGATGATTAGAGAGCGACGGCATCCCGGCTCCAACACGTGTCGTAAACACCTTGCCCTGCGACAGTCACCATCCCCGCCAACCGTCCTACATAAACTCTGGACCCGCCCTCGTCATGTCGGACCCGATAAACGGCCCTCTGCCTGTGACTGATGCCGCCAACGTCCCGCTCCCCGATGATCAGACACCGACGCCCAGCACGTCGGCACCAATAGCTGTGGCGGACACAGCACCTAACGACGCTCGCTCGACATATGGCAGCGATACGACGGTCACTCCTGAAATTGCTGCGCTCACGACAATATCAGAGCCGAAACGCAAGTTGTCTGCCCCGCGTCCGAGGAGAAAGATTTCGGAGGAGGACCAGTCGATATCAGACGTGGTCGTATTCGGGGCAGAGGGTGTCGCTAAGCGTCGTGCGTAAACGCCCCATCTATTCCCCCTGCTCCTGCTAATGCATTTCTAGGCGTCGTATTCCCCGCATCCATGGTATCCCCCAGCCCATCCTCCCAAGGCGATTTCGCAGTCCAGCGCGCCTTGCTTGATGGCGAATTCTTCGCGTCTGGACATCTACATGTATCGCATCACAAATCTGCGAAGAACAGCAAGGACAATACATATGTGCGGCGTCATCCATATTCGTTCTCTACAGCGTCTGACTCTGTCTAGATATTCTACGTCGTCGAAGGCTCTGTCACCGTTCGGATACATCAAACGCACCATACAGTCCATGCAGGCGACATGTTCCTCGTTCCACGGGGTGCGTTAGCTACCGTCTGCATATCCCGCTCATAAAAGCTCACAAGCATACAGGAAACCTCTACAGCATCGAAAACCTGGCCACCTCGCCTTCTCGATTGATATTCTGCCAAGCACGCGAAGTTACATCCTATTCCGACTTGGACCCGCTTCGCCTCATAAAGCTGCCCAAAGCGATGACGACGTCCAAGGCGTTCATTCTCCTGGGATGGCTTGTCGAGCGGCTGCTCAAGCGCTTCGCTTCATATCGCAAGCTAGGCGTGATATGGAGTCGCCGCGCGCGGTTCATGTTCCACCAGCATGTACATGGATCGCGCGCATATTTGCTGTTTTTTGTCCTTGGGTTTTTGGCGCGGAGTGGTGTACAGCTGCTATAGCATTGCTGGGTGGCATCGTATTTGTGGGGCGGCTTTTGAAAGTCGATATGAGTTATCCTAGAGGGAGCGTGGGCTCCAGAACATGCTTTGCTTGCCTAGCATGCACGCGGTGGAGACGATGACGCGCCGCTATGCGCCTGTCATAGAGGACTGCTCCCGCCTCTATGGCAGAGCCAGGACATGTTCGTCGTCTTATCCTACCACGTCTGCATTCTTTACTTTATTTCCGCAGTATTGAATATATATGTTCATATTTTTCGAATGTTGTTTCGAGGGCCCTTTCTCCGCAGGGCGCGTCTGCTCCGCTACTGGGTCGGCGACGATCTCGTCATCTCGATGCCCTCCGTCTGGTCTTTAAACAATTGTAATCGAGCACGCAGCTCAGGAAGCTTCTCGTCTACCTATAACGGCACGCGTCGTCTCTCTTCTCTTTGTTCAGGGCTTTGCTGTCAGGGAGATAATTGGCGGGAATTGTGGACATCGTTGAAACGCTCTCCAGTAAGCTTCCCACTAGGCGTTGGAGAACGTCACCTTTCATCTCCCAGTGGTGCTGGTAGTTGTCGGAAAGGAAGAGCACTATGCGCGGCTTTTGTTTTGCCCTCTACTATCGCCTGGTGGAGTTATACTACCTCATCCCTCCGCGGCCTTTCTTATTACTGTTCATCGTCTGGCGGGAAGCAAAGACATCGCCGACGGAACCTATGGTCTGCTGCGAAGATCTATCTGGTGCCGTTCCAACCGCTTCACATGGGCGGATTATACAGGATTGTGTGTTCATCTTTCTCGCTATCACACGATAAGCTGCCATTTCCCCTCCATGACCTGGTATTCATTCATTTTATTGGCTGTTTGCCTCTACCTGAAGTAGACGGTTGCCTCAACCCGAGGATACCGCTGCCCATAATACCAGGTCGTGAAATTGGCGTGGAGGATCAGACGCATACCAAGGGTGGATGTGGGAATGGCGTTTGTGTTCTCTGCTTCATTGAGATTGAGAAAGAGGAAGAGAATGACGAGTGCGCCTTCATCTAGAGGGCTGGAAGCGACAATCTGGCATTCGTACTACTTCGCATTCGGACAGGGCCCTGAGTGTTCAGATTGGCTGGCGTGGGAGGGGGAAGGAGGAGTGCCGTTGTTTTGTTCTTCCCCGAGAAAGAGATTCATTCAAGGGAGCGGGGTCTGCCAGCGAAGAACTGCGGCGAGATGGAGAAGATTCGGAGGGCTGTTCGCGAGCGCGGACTTGCCACACGTATGGAGTAGGTAAAATCGGCAATGTGGCTTTCGCACTAACAAAGCGGTAGACAGACAAGGCACATTACCGCAGACTATCTCTTTTCATTCTACATACGATGATCAACTCTTTTTTCAATGAGGTTTAGTACATGTACTGAACAATAAATATCAAGGTATTGCATAAGGTCTTCCTTCAGAGAGCGGTGTTCGAACAAGTCTTCTTCAATGGCCTATGTTCTGCGTAGGATAAAGAGTTGACTAGAAATACGTTGACGCTTAATGGCGGTGGCACAAATAGTAATCCCGGATCCCTCACTCCAGTGCCTCCGTGGTACGAATACCCATTGATATACTTATCAAGGAGTCTGCAACTTTCAACAGAGGAAGATTTATCTCCCACACGTCAAAACCCCGTGTGCCGAATATCTTGATGACGAGTGCGATCAAAGGTTTCGTACAGCGCCACCTTTTTGGGATTTCGTGTACACTGCCGATTTCCCTCTATCGAAAACACTGCCTCGGAGTTGTACGTCAAGGAGAACACCATTCTGATACCTATGAATATGGGCTCTTCGGTAACGGACCACGGTCGCTGAGCTGTGAGCTTTAATACTCATCTTCACTCCCATCTGAGGCTACAGCGGTGTAACATTTACACAGCATACGTCCTTTCCCTGGTCCGCATTTCTCAGAATTGATTAGTACTGAAGTTAGCTTCCTGTTGCTTAGGGGTAAATGTGGACGACGGCACAATGCGTCCGCCCATTGTTCGCCGATTTAGTGAGTTACCACATTTGGATGACCACTAGTGAATGGCCGTTTGTCGTAGTTGTCAAGGCAGCGCGCGACACTTCCTGGTATAAACAGACGCTGCTCTCTTCACTTCATCCCACCACAACGATTCAACTCACACGTCTACGCCTGCCATGCCACGTAAATTGACCCCTTCACTGTGCGTCTGATTATCTTAACTGTCTCTCCGTATCAAACCGGTTCTCTAGTACTGCCCTATCGACTACGTCGGTGACACCACCTCGCGCGCGAGCTCCGCTGCCTCGTCTCATCCGCGAGGGACCAAATGGCCTCTTCATGGTTAAGCCCACCAGCCCAGTTGAGACAGGCAAAAAACGCCCCCGCCAAGACACATCGACGCACTCAGTCTTGTATGTGCCGCACCCGTTGACCTTTTTAGTTCTTCTCATTGACCTGTTGATTGTAGACCGCCAAAGAAGCGTCGGACTTTGAAGGAGTCTTCCAATTCGAACATACCTGCCATCCCCGACCTGTCTTCTGTCCCTAATCAAAAGACATTCCGCTCGCACCCCCGCTTCGCCGACTACATTGAATCACTCCCGCGCCCTGTCAGGGGTGGCCCGAGAACTGAGGAACAGCGCAAGAAGAACTTGGCAAGCGACTGGACAGTTGCCGAAATCGCTGCCGCTGGCCCAGAGACAGTGCGCTGCATTGGCTGCTGGAACGACCTGGCCGTTAAGGACTACCATGCGACTCCTTGGGTCCGACATCGTCAACGATGCTCAGCGCTGATGGCGAAATGGATGGTAAAGGAAGGGTTTGTGACGGAGGAGGCTGCGCGAGAGGCAGGAATCCAGTTTGAGCAGCCAGAGCTTGAGGAAGCCACCTCATGAGATGTAGACTATTATTTACTCTGTTTCCTTTTGTACTTGGATCATTAGTGATTGCACGACACGTAGCCAATGCCATTTGAAGCCCCGCAAGACCCGCTGCCTCTATGGCGGCTCCGAGGCTTGTTCGGCGTGCCATCATCTCTTTAACGACGCGCTGAGGTCAAGAAATGTGAGGGATCATCGGGGCGAGCTGTCGCTTCCTTGCCTGCGCTCTAGTAGAACAACGCCATAGAGGTCGAGGGTAGCCTGATGGTCAAGTAGACTATGGTGGTGGCGGCATATGAACCATGGACTTGGCAGCACCCAGTGAGATTAGCGGCTCCAGAGAATTAACTGGATTTTCGGGACCATCAGAACAAGACGAAAGCAATGCTATGATCGGCAGGTCCATATATGGTGAGAGTAATTTTCCAGGCAGAGGAAGCGCTCAGAGGGAGACGACATCACGATGATAGACCCAAGGCAAGTTCTGTCGGCGGCTTCCGCACTCCAAATAGTCGTTATATACTTCAGTAAGATTACAATACACTGCTCAAAATACATTTCTGTAAAAGGTCTGGATCACCATGCCCTTACTTGTAAATGCCTTGAACAGGGCTGTGTGTTCGTCCTTCTCGATACGATCATTGGCCTGCTCTGTCTGTACTTCAATGTCCACTTCTCTAAGTGTCGCGATGCCACACTTCTTCGCTGTGGCTGCAGAACGCGACCTGAGCAGCCGTTTCACCGCCTTCAACTGCTGTGGACAAATGGAAATCCTGAGGACCGTCAGCGCTGGCAGCGGATGATCTGAGGCACCCTTGGGCTTTGTAGAAAGGCACCGCATTGGAATGGGTGAACCGCATCCTTTGCCATCAGCGAGCAAGTTGAGTTGTAGGGTTGCAAGCTTGTTCTGAGCCGTAAGCAGTTCTACAAGGCATTGTTCGTCGACCAGGCATCGACGAAATGCAAGCTCCGTCAACATACAACCAGACCGCTGAAGAAATGAGACGTTATTTGGACGGGGCCAGACCTGGTCGAAGCCCCGAAAGAGAGGGATTGGAGGGCGGGCAGTGTCAGATGTCCGAAGATCTCATCGTTTTCCGCCTCTGTGACATAAGAAAGGTAGAGCGTTGAAAGGAGCGTATGGGTGACAGCACAGCGGGTCCCGACAGAACGAGTAACGGAAATCCGAGTAACTTTTAGGGTCTCAAGCAGCGGCGCGCGATCTAAGAGATTCAATAATACTGCGATAGATATGGGGTCACTATTCTGCGAAAGATGAAAGCTGCGCAGGCAATGGCCTGCAGTCGGTACATCAATGAACCACCTTCCATGATCGCACTTCTAGTACTTCGACGTTCGGTATGGCGGACAAAAACTTGCGCTCAAACACTTCGTCGAAGGCCATGATACGAGCGGTATGAACTCGATCTGCACGGGGAATTTCGAGATCCTTCATGACCGACCTGAACTCTGGAGTGCTGTATTGTGGACAGTAGACGTCGAGGGAAATGCTGTTTGCTCGTGGGAACACACGAACGAATGTCTGTAGCGAGGAGATTGCGTCGTCGGGATTGCCGATGCTACCGCGTGCATTGAAATGTAAGAGTATTTGTAAGGGGAGAGAAGACGTTTGGTGTAGGGTCTTCTCCAAAGCTTTCCAGTAGGCGGCCCGCTCTTGAGGCGACCCGGTGATCATGGGATGGGCAAATGAGTCTTCTTCTTCCTCGTCGTCGTCAAAGTCCTCGCCTGAACCAATCAAAGGGATCGTAGTCCACAGCCGAGGATCAGCCAGAGCTGTAGCGCGCCACCGACGGCAGACCTGCAGGATAAGACTGTGGGTCCTGTAAGAAGCAACGATCTCTCTGAAGACGGTTCTCTGCCTGGATTGGGAAAGGGCAATGTAATGAAGCAAAATCTCGCTCAGGACCTCTCCTGGAAGAGCGCGGACTGGGGAACGGGTAAGAAGGGGATTTATGAGTCTCGATGGAGGAGCATAGACGCGTCTGTTCGGCGACTGCCTCCGAAATGAGCCGTTCAACGGCTGCTGGATCATCCTGTAGGCGTCGTTGGCGCGATTCGAGTACGGAGAGATTCGTCTCCAACAAACAAAGCGCCTTTTCATCCACCACTTGTGACTCGGCGATTTTTTGCATCGTTTGATGGTCACAAAGAAAGTTGGCGGGCACGACGTCCGTGATGCGAGACGCATTGAGGTGAGGGTTCATTGCAATGCTTTCTCTGTTTCAATCAGAGATCTCTATGAAGCAGAGGATGAAGCTTACATGTATCGCAAGGAGGCGGTCGTGGTGGTTCTGGAGAGTCGTCCCTTGTTAGTAACTGTTGTCATGTGATTGACGCATCCATGCCGGCATGCCGTTCATTGTGATTGACTTTTAGCTGAGTCTACCCCATTGACTGAGGAAAAATCAAAGTCCCTTGGTTGGAATTATGCGTCCTGACCGCCCTCGGCCAGATCATCAACGCAGTAGTCTTCATGTCAGAGCGGTCAAAGCTCGCCGCGCTCGAGGGCGAAGAGGCTCATGTTATCTTTTCTCTAGCGACGAGCTGAATTTGAAGATGCTATACCAGGACTGAAGTATCGTTTCGACTGGTTCATAATGTTTTCCTCCTATTTATGTGATCCTCCATAAGCGCTTGTAGATTATACGTCCACTGAGGTCAACCCCACTGTGGCGATGCTGTGACCTCAACTATATCATTCTTGTCAAACATTGGGCTACAAGACTACGCTGGCTGAAGCCGCGCCAGGCCGCTGAACGGGTCCGTGTCCTGAGGCATACCACATCCTGAGATCTCGTGCGACTAAAGTCGAGCTCGATACATAAATGAGCGCTATTAAGAGTGAGTATCAGCTAGAGATGGACACGAGTCCATACTCGAGTATATTCGGACTCATCGTATGAGTAACTCTTACCTCAAACCCAATACTCAAGACTCGAGTCTTCACTCGAGACTCTACTCGAATATCTACTCTACTCGAGAGTACTTCATGAGTCTCGAGTATTCGAGTACTCGAGTACGATCCGAGTATACTCGAGTATACTCACGTATCAGCAAGCAAATTCAAACATAAAGACAGTGAAGATTAAAGTAAGTAGGTCGTAAGTGTATCAAGTTATATCCATATCAGTAGCATCCATATCAGTAGTATCCTGAGGTGAAGAAGCAGGCTTGCGCCGTCGAACCAAAACTACCTGCTCAATCGTTTCATAGAGATCATCGTCATCATCGTCAATCTCAACATCACCATCATGACCCGTGTCAAACTCTGAGACAGGATCCATACCATCGCGGAAATCAGAAAAGTCCATCTCCTCCGACTGTGCAACAGCCTTGCCCTTCCCCTTCCTCTTGGTCCACAAGTTCTCCTCAACATCATCCCCATCCTCGTCAACCACCTCATCCTCGTCAACCACCTCGTCCTCCTCGACAACCTCATCCTCCTCGACAACCTCCTCGACAACCTCCACCTCTGAATCGGAAACATCCATCGGTGCAGCATCCTCCGAGGAATCGTCACCTCCGTCTGCGTCTGCATCCGAATCCGTCCAGTCGGTCGAGAGGTCCTCATTCAAATCCTTCTTCCGTAACTTCCGATTGTGCAAGAACTTCGCAATCTTCTGCTCGGGGACAAGATCCTCAATGGCAAGCCACTGTCCAAGTATCGTGGTCTCTCGAATTGAGTCCGCAGCGAGATTGTGTCGTCGTTTGGAGACGACAAGACCACTGTGCGAGAAGAGTCGTTCGACATCAGTACTAGTGGCGGGACAGCTCAAGAAGTCGAGAGCCATCCGGGCAAGGGCTTGTTGTGGGGTGATAAACTCCGCATTGTGCGGTGCGGACTTCGAAACCCAGTAATCGATTCCATCGTCATCCGTGGCGTCCGCTGAAATAAAAGCATCGAATGGATCTGTCTGAGACACGGCTGGGAAGGAATGAACTGCAGCATAGATATCGTAGGCGTCGTCGTCCGAATCAACCTCGGGCGGAGGTGGGACTGCCTTGATGAGTGGCTTGTAATCCTCTTGCCAGACTTTGCGAGCGGCGCTGACAGCGGTATCGATCCACGCCTGCTCCCACTTCTGATTCGTGAAGTAGTGCCCGCGATGCTTCGGGTGTAGCACTAAACCAAAAATTAACAAGCGGTTGAACCAAAAGAGAGAAAACTCACGCATCGCAGTCTTCCACATCACGGAATCATCCGTTTTGGAGTAATACTTGTCCAGAACGATGAGGCCGCGCTGGACAGCCTTGCGGACCACGACGGGGATGTCCGTTCGAAGCAGCTGCTTCTCGAGACCCTTGGTGAGCAGGTCGAACACGGGAATGACTTCGTGCAGCGTGGAGTACTTGCTCGACGAGAGAAGCACTGTCGCACGTTCTTGGGCAAGCAGTGCCTTACGACAATTTGGATGCCTCGTCTTTCGGTGACCGCCAGATGCAGATTCTCGGTGCACTTTTCAACGGCCGAGTCGTCCCGGAGAGCATTGACTGGGGTCGGATGGGGCTGGCGGCAGCAACGTTTACGGGACGCGCGTCTGTCCTGGCTGCTTTGTACCGGGTGATGCGACGCTGGTGTCGTGTTCCACCAATGCCGGCGGGAACTTCACAGGCCGCTCACAAGTTGATCTGTGGCTCTCTGATGTCAGAACGGGAAATGCGGACTGTTGAGTACGGATTAGCTGAGTACTATGTGGACTGTTACGTTACAGTTTTCGGGCGCGCACCCCTTCTTCCTCACGGACTGTAGAGTATTCGTTTTTGTGGACGATTTTGTAGTTTTTTTGTATATTAGATGTATCATACTCTTCACCTGATGCGTCGTATGCGTCGCTTCGCAACAGTACTCGCATCAGGTTTGTTTGTAGCACAACATTTTGTATGGCCTTCATGGCCTTTGTCCTTTTTTTTGCTAATGGCATTTTACCTAATTATGTGTGATCTGGACTGAAATTGTATAATGAATATGCCCTTTTGGCGCAGTGGTTATACTCGTTGTTGTGCTGATGCACAGAAATGGCTGAGCTCCGTGGGTTCAATGCTCACGGGGTTCATTTTGTTCAAAAAATATATATTAGGAGCTGAATACTCACGAATACTCACGAATATAAGAATACTCATGAGTATTCACGAATATTTATGAGTATGAGTCTATCGAGTATTCGTGGCCCCAAACTGAAACTCTAGACTCACCATAGACTCTAGACTCTACTCTACTCACGTGCGAGTATACTCTTGGCTTGCATGATGAGTATGAGTTTATTCGTGAGTACTTTTTTTATTCTATACTCGCGTCCGACTCTACTGACCCTGCTCTTGAAAAGAAGGTATAAGTACGAGAAATGAGGTGGAAATGTTATCATCGCTTACAACTTGCAAAGATGTTCCCTTCTACTATCCTCCGTGCTGCTATCCTCGTCATCGCCGCTTCGGCAGCGAGCGCCACAATCTATCAAATATGCCCTATCTGCCCCCAGACTGACCTCGCTGGGTACAAGCTCATCCTTGGAGGTACCGGTTACGCGCTTGACCCCCCTCGCCGTTTCTGCGGGTATGCATCTTTTCTTGCATGGCTGTGCAGATACTGAATCTTTCTGCACCAGATACGGAGACCAAGGTGCTAACGGACCTATCACGCGCTGCTTCTACGATGTTGGTTTAGCTTTGATAATGTTCTGTATCCTCAAGAGAATACTCATGCTGATTCAGAACTCGGGCGTGTTTGACTCCGGAACGGAGTATTGCCCTCCTGGCCCAATTGAAGTTGCAGTTCCTCCTAACTGCACCACAGTCTCCGGCGATTCGGTCTAGAGTGAGTACTTAATTCTGTGGGGTGATTCGACGTATACTTACTCAGCTCCCATAGCCAAGTAAACGGAGACAACTCTTTTGAATGTGTAATAAGAGTGTTTTTGAGTAT
This sequence comes from Mucidula mucida, assembly GCA_015501055.1. Classification (NCBI taxonomy): domain Eukaryota; kingdom Fungi; phylum Basidiomycota; class Agaricomycetes; order Agaricales; family Physalacriaceae; genus Mucidula; species Mucidula mucida. Next base: position 59,571 of record JADNYV010000065.1, on the reverse strand, counting down.
GAAGTCGCTATAGACATTCAACTGTCTTAGTAAACAATTTCCGGGTCAATTGATTCCTTCGTTGGTCAGACGCTGAAATGCAGAATATGCCCACCTCAAAGCGCTCAATGATGTTGTCTGTTTAGGCCAATTGACAATTGTGAAACGGACTCACAAAAGGCAGCACCTGTGCCGTGACCCGTGGCAGAAATCTCCTGCAACCCGTAATGACGGTGGGAAGAAAAGCCGTGGAAGCTTACAGAAGTGTAGGCGCAGGTGCTCCGTATATTTCTCTTACCTCTTCAATACTTCAAAATGTTTCTTGCCCACTGATCATGGAACATTGGCTTATCCGGCGGCTACGTTGATGTCTACAAAACAAAGGTTCAGTCGATCATGACGAAACCGATTCGTGCCGTGATGATTCTCCAAGACTCGCCAGATACTCTGCCCCTGTTAATATTGGCGCGAACTGCTGCAAAGCTTCTAGTTCCTTCTAGTCATACATGTCATCCAATCTAGTCACCTTAGCACTCTCCAACACGACGTTTCGCCTAGTCCTAAGGGCGCGAATCTCATGCCTCGAGCGCTTCTCTTGCTCTTCACGCCGCTCCGCGTTGGGGCCTATGAACTGTTTCAGCTCGTCTACGCCTCCGTATGGATATGACGTGTCCAGCTCAGCCATGTTATATTCGTATACATCCGGAACCTCCTCGTTGTCGTTGATCATCTATCACATATTCAGCACTCAGTCAACTTTACTTGTTCAGTGGCTCACCGTTTTCCGTATATGCAACTCGTAAGCGTCTTCCTCGGCAAAGAGGTCAGTAAACGTGTTCTTCCAGTTGATTGTCAGCCGTAGCTCATCCCACTGGGCTTTCATATCACATAGTCGCGTGTCGTTAGCGTAATTGTTGACCTGGACGATGCTACGTGGACGATGAGATAGATTTGCTTTCGGGAATTGGACTTTCAGGCGTTCTACGAGCTTATGACGTAGATGTTTCTTGAATGTGTCCATCGCAGCAACGGCGCGATTCGATCTATTAAGGCCGGACAACGTGAATGAGGACTTGAACGAGACCATTCCGTGCTCTTTTGGCAGACATGCGAAGCCAACAGGCAAGATAAGGACTGCATACTGTATTCAATTAAGACCACAGTCTATCAGAAGCACAGTTCTAGGAAGATGGCAGCGTATAAGGACGAGATCCACTGCAGCCCGAAAGTCTTGAGATACAGAGCGGCAAGTAGTCCATAGAAAGGTAAGGTCATCTACGTTCTCCAGAATGTTATAAAAGACATCAGGAGGAATGCAGGCTCCACGCTCGAGCAGACATGATGGGCGTGAAAGATCAAAGACATTCATTAAGCGGAAGTAAAACTGTTAGACAATCACCGTTAAGTCCTCCTTTCAACCCGATCAGGGCCGATTACACTCGCTGTTGACCGCGATGGCATTTAAAAGGCAGGGCTTTGACAAGGCTGCTCTCCTTTCCTCTGCCTCCGTCCTCCCACTTGCCGACAGAAAACATGGTCGCTGTACCGGCCAAGAATACCCCAGCCCGCTCGTACTCGTCCGGAAAACCTCATCCTGACTGTATGTATGCACGTTAGCTTGGTATCACTCCTCATATCTGGGTATTAGTCTGCGCTCCTGATGCGGACGTTACCATCAAGTCGTCAGATGGCGACATTTTCCGCATTCACACCATTAACGTGAAGGCGAATACCACGTCCTTTCCCCTCCCCTCATCCGACCAATCCATCTCCGAGAAGGATGGCGAGCTAGTTGACCCCGACGCGGACGTGGTATCCTCCTATGAGAGCAAGGTCCTCGCAATACTCTTCAGGTACCTCTACCCACAGCCTCCGCATCCCGACCTGGCCGATCTGTCTTTCACCGATCTCAAAGACGTCGCTCACGCCGCCCAGACGTACGGCATCGCATCTGCCATCAATATCTGCAAAATCAGATTGATGTACGTTGATTGTCTGTCATGTCTGTTCTCCAGTCGAGCTCACCTTTGTCTAGGGCGGCAGATGTCATAGAGAAACATCCCGTCGAAATGCTGAATTACGCCGTCGGCTTCTTGGATAACGCTCAGATCGACAAGATAGCTCTACAAACGCTCGCAACAAAGGTGGAAGATGCGCTCAAAGAACTGGACTCTACGGTATTCAAAGCTTGGGTTAGTGACTGCCTTCTTGATCAACTATCTGCCACTCACGCTCGCGTAGGTGCTACATCGAGAGGTTTGGACGCGTTGTCATCCGCCAACTACGACATATTCCACGCAGTACTATGCCCTTAAGCATAAGTCTCCGACGAAGGACCTCGCGTTTAGTGACTGCCTAGAACGTCTCAGGAAAGGCGAGTTCGGCGATGAAGATAAAACTGAATAAATTCGTTACTGCGTTCGTATTCTAGCCACAGTATCTGAGATAGGGTTATTCTTATTACAACTACGTCTTCACCTAGGTCTGTTGCTTTAGTGTGGAGAACCTTCTTCAAATGTACTAGCCATGTACTTGCGAATCGTGTTCTTTCACTGTTGCCGTGAGAATCGGCAAAACGGAGCTTGAGGGGTTTAGGCCTGCTGAGTCATACCGTTTTGGCCGGCTTGTTATGCGAAGAGGTAGGTTCCTGCGGACCTACCGAGAGGTCTCACCAGCATCTTGGCTTCGTTTCTTCTTGCATGCATAAGTTTTCCTCATCGTCAATTGGTCCTACTCTTCTTCTAGGTCTCACGGATGTCCAGTAGACTAAAGGCCGCTTTAACAGAGACTTCGTCGTGCCACACTTCGCTTGAAGGAGCTGTCCTGCAGGGTCGAAACCAGGGTAACCGGGTACTTAAGTGGTCCTCCTTTTCTCTGACACGCTTTCACTACTCACGCGCCATGGCAATCGTGCCTCGACTCCCACCGGAACTTGTCTCTGCCATCCTCGCCAACGTTCCCGACAAGCAGACATTGGTCCAGTGCGCTGTCGTCTCCCGTGCGTTCTACTACGCTGCTCGCACATTACTATGGAGGACCGTCGTGCTTCACAGCGCGGAGGTCGCATGGAAGTTCGACGCCTTCCTTCTGAAATCGTCGGGACCGCTCCCTCCTGTCACGGAGCTCGTACTCGTCGACGCCTGGCTTGCTGATCCGACTAGCCACACGACGTGGCTAATGAATGAGATCACGTCTTCGCGTATTACACGCATCATGAAGCTCCTCCAGTCGCGCCTGACCGACATTCGACTGGAGACGCGCTATCCCTCCATCGGCGGCGAGGACAACGTATCCAGGCGGGTCCTGGACGCCATTTCTCGTTGCCCAAACCTCACATGTCTCTCCATTCGCGGGCTATCCACCGATTTTGGGGAAATCCTCGCGGCGTGTCCTTATCTGCGTGAGTTGGTGCTAGAGGATGTCAGGCTCCCTGCGCAGTGTCAGACTCCACAGGGCGGGAGAATCATGAATAGCATGGTGGTGCTACCGCATATCCGTCGCCTCCGCTTGCAGTTGACGCCATCGATGCCGGTGGAACTCATAGACCATATCCAGCCGTATTGCGACGTGTGCCATCTTTGTGTGGAGGTTGATATGGTAAAGTCTTCGGCCGCATGGGAGAGCAGGGTGCAAGAGTTCATGCAAAGCATTGGTCAGGCCTACAGTAAGGAGCGAACATGAATGTCGTTGGTAATTCTTATAGTCCGAATAAACTAGAAAACATTTTAGATTCCTTAGGGGGCGTCTGGTGCTGGTAACTACGTATTTCGTCTTTCAGCTGATGATGTCTCGTAATCTGGGATTATACTTTCAGTAAGTGACCTTGGGGCATTTCCAGGCGTGAGAATCGAAGGGACTCAAATCAATTACAAGACATGGAGAAGAGCTGAATCCAAAGTATCGCATAGCTATTTCGACTGGAAATCCATCGGGCTTCTTCGTTCTCCGGGCAGATGCTTCTGAGCCAATAAATTGAATTAACTTTCCGCATTTGAAGTCCTCCACTGGCACGCATAAGAATAACTATCAGTCCAGGTGTCAACCCGAAGAGCATCGCCAATTTTGACATTATGTGTCCGAAAGAGTCCTGTCTGGGACCGCGTCGACCTTGAGTCAAAGCCAGCCGCTGTCGCCATCGTTACTCCTCATGAGGAACTGCACTACCACCGCAGAAGCATCCTAACTATTGGCAGATGGCGGTATGAGCCAGAAAAGGAAAGTCCGATCACGTCCGATCTTGCTCTTAACGCCCACGGCTCGTCATTTCAGCGCCAGCTGTGCATTGTTCTCGTCTCACCTTGACTTTATCCACTCATTGGTACTCATATAAGCCACTCTATTCGTCTTTGTTAACCACTTTCTCCTGCAAATCGGTGCGTGTGCTCTGATTATGAAAAAATGTTTCTCACCCTCTCGGCTAGCATTCACTCCAGTTTCGCGCACTTGTTTTCGATTATACAATAGCCACCCTCGCTCGACGCGAGCCCTTTCGACATAGCCCATCCCAGTACTGGTACGTAAGCATCATCACCCGGTGGCAAAGGTAGCCCACGCCTTCTGATGCTCAATCCAACAGCATTTCACTTAACTCTGAACACTCAACTTAATATTCATGTCTACAAACAACAATTCGTATCCGACAAGGCAGACGACTGTGAAGCGGGAGGAGGCGGAGGCGGTGGCTATAAAGGTCTCGTCGACGACTTCCCCTGAGCCCGCCACGGCGCACGGCACATCGTGGTCCCACCCTGCCGAGCTGGCGTATCCCGACGCTGCCGCATGGACGACGGACTCTATCATGGAGTACATCATCACGTACTCGTTCTCTGTTCCCGGACGCAATGTTACTGGGAAGCGATCGTACTTCAGCACGATCATGTCGGCTGACGGGACGACGACTACTATTCCAAGTGTGTATCGTATTCCACTGATGTTTGTGGCGAACTTTTTGTGGAGGAGCGTGTATCTCGTGCTCCAGGCGGGGGAGTGGGAGGACTTCAAGTTGGGGATTTTGCACGTGGGGCGGGTGGCGAACGCCTTTTTGTTGGAGGCACGGGAGGAGGCGGGGCAGAAGGGGATCGGAAAGATGTGGAGGAGCGAGATGTTCAATCGGGTGTTGGTGCGGTATAGGATGGGCTGGCTGATTTCGGATCCCAAGCAGTTGAAGGAGTTCTGGGACCTATACGGCGAAAACGAGTATCGAAAAGACACTATCAAAACGCTCGGTTCGTTCTTTTTCATATCTCAATCAAGATCGAAGACTTATATGTTACGCAGAATGGACGCGTATCGCGTTGAAAGGTCATAAAGGCTTTAGTATCACTGAAGAGCAGATCGAGGATGGCATCAGCATCGCACAGTTCATGGATGGCTTGAAGGAGAACGAGGGCAAGTGGTTATGGGATCCTTCAGGACAAAACAGTCCCGGCACGTCTGCTTACCAGTGGCTAGAACAGTGGCGCGCGACGCGGACTTGGCGAGCTGGTCAGGTGCCATCGACAGGTGCTGCCATTACTGCCGCCAATAAACAGGATACCGCCATGGCACCTCCTCCTCCGCCTTCACCTACTAAAGTCGTATCGCCTTTACCGCCGCCGACCGCAGCACCAATACTACCGACACCTGTAACCTCGACTTGCCCACCATTGACTACGACTCGCCCACTATCGCTATTGAACGTGTCCCACCCGTCCGTTTCTCGGCCTACTACTCAATACACTTACCCTCAACCACCGCCTCCTTCTGCCGCCCCACCACTCGAACAGAGCCTATCATATTCAACCCCAAAATCCAGTGTCCCATTTGTATTTGACGCCCTACAACAGCGCGAACAGCACATAGAGACGTTAGAGAGGAAGCTCACGGCACTGAAACGACGGCTCGATTACGAGGAGGTTTATGGCGCGCCGATGGAGGGTGTGGAGGAGCCCGGGATGGGGACGGGGTTTTGGAGAAGCAATTTGGAGCATTTGACGGCGGAGCCGGGGGAGCAGGCACCGGGGTTGACGAGGACGCAGTCAACTCCGGTAAAGTCGAGGAGGAAGCCATCGCATATGATGGATACTAGCCTTTAGGGCATATGCTCGCAAGGGAGGCGTGTAGCTGCTTATTCATTTGTGCCATTCTGAATCAACGTTTGCATCCAAGCGCGCATACCTTTCGTAAAGGTACGGTTCGACCTGACGACTAAAGATAAAATGGCTGGGCTTGTGGCTGGGTGCTAGTTTCACTCGAATCCCTGGCCTTCCTTTACCCCATATACTGAGGTTACGATTGAGTTCCTCTCATACTTTCAGTAGGCTGCATTATCAAGCAAAAACATTGTATCAAAGGCTTCGCAGTTGTAAGATGTTCTCCTTTAAAGCACCCGGACGGCGAGCTACACGCCACCATTCTCGCGAATGAACAACTCCAAAACCTCATCCACCCTCATGTTCTCCCCTCTCTCTAACTTTGTACCGTTGGGCGCAATCACATGATACGTTTGTTGTTCTCCCTCCCACTCCTGTGCGCCACCCCAGATCCCAGGAACAACGATAGGCAAATGGAGGGCATCAATCGTGTATCGTCTCTCAAGGGATATTTTCAATAGCTCGAGTACCCAGACTCGGTCCTTATGAGCGCTCGTCCAGTTGAACAAATTCTGTATATTTGGGGAATGAAAGTATGTGCGCGCCAAGCCTGGAGACGTAGTGAATGACTGTTCCGTGGAAACCTGAGAACAACTTACAGAACGTTGCTCTCAAATTCACATCGAGGAGATGGATGCTCCAGACGTATTCGTCTAATCGCTGTCCATTCCCAAGCGTGGCTCTCGTGCGCCTCAAAAGGACTCTGAAACCCCCGCCTAGCTCGAGCACCTGAAACGCCCATTCGTCGCATGGATTTGCCCATGGGAAATCAAAGTCAGGACCGTTGGGCCAGCACGTCGGACTTGAGGGATGCATGTTTGGTTGATATGACTCGGAGGGGTCGTAGGCGGTGATTGGGTCGGAGAGGAAGGTGCGTAGATGTTCGCGAGCGATTGAGACCATGGCGATGAAGAGACGAATATGGGAATAATGTAGGAAGGAGGCGGTAGGTGTTGTTTTATAGAACAAGGAACAATAGATGCTGTGCTGCACTATAGAACAAGAACAAGGCCAATAGTGTAAATCATTGTGCGGTACGAAAAGGTGTCGTCCCAGGATCGTCGCTTTCTTCATCTCAAAGGGGCATGGCCAGAAACCCTAAAAGCGCGCTTTATGTATACAATTGCGATACACTTAATATTCAAGCGACTCTGGCGACGTGTGGATTGCGTGTTTCACCAACTTACATGACATTTCAGCATAATGCCTCTTCTTACCTCATCGTTATGCTCTCTTATAAGTGAGGTGGCTTGTACGTAGACGGTTCATGATACGACAGAGGTTCGGGCACTAAATGAGGCAATACAGAGCAATTAGCTTCCCGTGTAAGAAATACTGATGTCAATACCGTTGCTCACGAAGTCCTTAAAAAGGGCGGCATGCTGGTCCTTCTGAATTTCATCGTTGTTGAGATCGTCACCCGGATCGGCGCCCCAACACCGCTGCTTCTTTTCTGAGGGCCGCGATACGGCACTTCTTGGCTTGTTCTGCAGAACGCGACTGCACCAGCCGCTTCACAGCCTCTAACTGTTGCGGATGTACCAGGACTGTGAGGAACATAAACGCGGGTAATGGACGGTCTGAGCCACCCATCGAGTCTGAAGAAAGGAATTCAAGGGTAGGCATCGGAATGGGCTTCTCGCTTTGAGCCGTTTTGCCAACACAAAAATCGAGCCGAAGGGTAATGAGGGTTCGTTGAGCCGTAAGCATTTCCACAAGGAGTCTCTCGTCGATTTGGCATCGACGAAATGCAAGTAACTTCAACTTGCAACCAGACCGCTCCAGAAACACCATGTTACTTGTACGGGGCCATGATTGGTGGAAAGCGCAGAGCGGGGAGTGTCAGATGACCGAACACAGCATCATTTTTATCCGTCTTCGCATGAGCGAGGTGGAACATCGATAGACGCGCATGAGTTACCATACGAAGGGTTCCAACAGAGGAGCCAACAAAGATCCGAGGAACTTTGAGGGTCTCAAGCAGTGGCGCGCGATCTAGTATGTGCAATACTTGGTCAAGTGGTATGACAGACCAGTGGCCCGTAAGGCGCAAACTGCGCAGGCGATGACCTGCCATTGGTGTATCAATGAGCCAATTATTGACTGCCAACAATGACATTTCCATTTCTAAGACTTCAACGTTCGGTATGGCCGCCAGAATCTTTCGCCCGAACATGTTGTTGTCGATATGAACTCGAGCAGTATGAACTCCGTCTGCATGGGAAATATCGGCATCATCCATGAGCGACCTGAGCTCGGGAATGAGTTCATCGGAAAGCTGCATGTGGAGAGAAATGGAGTTTGCCCTGGAGAACAAGCGAATGAATGTCTGCAGCGCGGAAATCACGTATACGGAATCACCCATGTTGTTGCGTTCAGTAATATGGAAGAGAAGGTGGAGAGGTAGTGCAGATGTTCGCTGGATTCTGTTATGAATTGCCATATTTTCACATTTTCACATCTTATCATATCTTATTGGGGGCTTGTCTTATCAACCAACGGACTGTTTCATCATCTGTTTCGTCACCGATCGTACTCCTTTTCATTACCAAAGCCGTACTCATGTCGGACACACACCCAACACATGGATGCCATCATACATGCCGATACCTCATGGACTCCCTATTGTATACACACCGCCGACACTCGTAGCACACATGGTCGTTTCAGTATTATTACTTACATGCAGTTACCACTTATATTTAATGGTTTCACAGACTAGTAGCATACAACACTGGGTCAAGGGCATGGAGCATCCCTAGTGGAAACGCGTATGGACAAGGAGTCCCAAACACAGACTTACTAGTATATAAGCAGTAGTGTAGTATCATTGTACTTTAGTTCCGATCTCGTTTATACACCTGGCCTAGCCTAGTCTTACGAACACGAACACTTTTTCCCTTAGTTCTTGCTGTGGTACCTGGTTGAGTCTCGTGGCTTAGTCAGTCGCTAACAGAAGATCGGAACTACTTTCTACCACCTACCACACATCCCTGATCGTCGATCAGCACTTTGCTGTTTGATCATCGCACATTCCCCCATCCCCTTTTCTGTTTACAGATCGACGGAATCCTAATCCCAGCGCACGTCCGCATACATGTGTATTGGTCCCAGTAGCGCCGGCTAACAGTTAGAGATAACTGCCTCGGGTGCTGAAACTTGCCGCTCTCACAAGAACAAACTTTTCGCAGTTGCACTTCAGTGGGCACTGTTTACGGGTCAACCCCCATTCTCAGGAAAACTTTGGCTTACCTCACACTAGAGGGACGTCGGCTGGGCAATTGCAAACTTGTGACGAGCTCTTGGGCTCCGTAGATACATAGTCAGTAGTCGGTAAAATAGCGTAGACAGTTATGATACCTACCTACTTTACTTACCTTACAATACACACCATCATTCCCCACCCTACCAAGTCCTGGATTCTATTGCAGATCTAGGCAATTCCCCCTTATTCATCCAAACCTCTATTCCCTCACCCGTTTCATCCAAACCCGCATCACCCATATCCCCACTTTCACCCTTTCACTCTCCAATCCCATCACCCCAATTCACCATGTCCAACGAAGCACCCGAACCCGCTCATCACGCCAATGTTGAACCTAAAGGCCGATTCCTTGTCAACAAACCTTACAAATATGACGGGGACAAGTCCAAGTACAAGAGCTGGTGGCGATCCATGTTTACATACATCCGTGACAAGAAGAACAACCTCACATCTGACTCTGAAAGGATTGATGTTGTTCTCTCCTACATCCGAGGAGATCATGTTGATGCATGGGTCCAGAACTACACGGACCAGAACTTTGACGAGGAAGAAGAGGAATGGACAGTCTCCTGGACAGAGTTCAAGGAGCATCTGAAGGAACAATTTGTGGATTCCAACCTCGCGCGAGACGCGCAAGTCAGATCAAGCGGTTGCGCCAGGGGCAAGACACTGCTCAAGATTTTTTCCAGAAGTTCGAGGTTCTGCTCACTCAGGTAGAATATCCGAAGGATGACACATATGTTGTGCAACTTCTCAAGGCCAACATCAACAAGAAGATCATCGATCAGATCTATGGCAGCTGAGACGGGTTGCCGGAGAAATACAAGGATTGGAAGACACAGATCATCCAGATTGATCAGGTGTGGAGAAGGCGGATGGCGAGCAAAAGGCCCGGTATGCAGTCCCGGCCCCAAGCTCCGCAGGCGGCTACATTGAGAGCCAATCCTACGAACCCACCCCCGACGCCAATCACACAACGAGATGCCACCGGTGTTACCTATGGAGGAGCCAGCAGGTCGATGGATATTGACAATGCACGTCAAAAGGGACTTTGCTTCAGCTGTGGCGAACATGGCAATGTCAGCAGGTTCTGTCCAAAGAAGGGTCGACCCCAGCAGATTCGGGGTCTATGGACTGAAATGAATAACCGAAGAAGAAGCTGGCCAAAGAGTTGGGTTTTGCGAAGCTCCCGCAGTAGACGCAGTCCTGCCGGAGCAGTTGCCAAGGGAAGAATCGTCAGATGCAGAATCTATTTATAGTACTGGTACTAAGGCATCTAAAATATCATCGACAATTTTACCATCAAAACCTGCAAAAGAAAGATACAAACCAAACACGCCTGAGTGGGTTGCACAAAGGCTAAGAGAGGACAAAGTGCCGAGAGCAGTGGGATTTTTGAGAGCATGGATGCCGGAGCGGAGAGAGAGAGAAGCGACGGAGGAGAAGGTGATGGCGATCAGAGCGTTGACAAAGGAAGCTGCGGTGGAAGTTGTGACGGAGTTAAAAAAGTCAAGGAAGTATATCTGGGGAACAAAGGGGCAGGACATGAAACTCCGAGTAACCATAGAGAGCGTACACACAGGTGTTAGAACCTAAACGATACGGACTGTCAATACACGCCCTTAGTCGTAGTGGAAAAGACTATATTGTACCTAAACGATACGGACTGTCAATACACGCCTGTGCTATCTATCAGTCTGATATCGCCGGTACATAATAATGCGGATGCTTACCCTTAGTCGTAGTGGAAAAGACTAAGGGAAAGCATCCGATCGATCCTGCCTTGTAGGCTGGCGGATCACGTGGTCGACAACCAACACTCCTCCTCGAGCCAAAGTAGAGTCGGACGCGAGTATAGAATAAAAAAAGTACTCACGAATAAACTCATACTCATCATGCAAGCCAAGAGTATACTCGCACGTGAGTAGAGTAGAGTCTAGAGTCTATGGTGAGTCTAGAGTTTCAGTTTGGGGCCACGAATACTCGATAGACTCATACTCATAAATATTCGTGAATACTCATGAGTATTCTTATATTCGTGAGTATTCGTGAGTATTCAGCTCCTAATATATATTTTTTGAACAAAATGAACCCCGTGAGCATTGAACCCACGGAGCTCAGCCATTTCTGTGCATCAGCACAACAACGAGTATAACCACTGCGCCAAAAGGGCATATTCATTATACAATTTCAGTCCAGATCACACATAATTAGGTAAAATGCCATTAGCAAAAAAAAGGACAAAGGCCATGAAGGCCATACAAAATGTTGTGCTACAAACAAACCTGATGCGAGTACTGTTGCGAAGCGACGCATACGACGCATCAGGTGAAGAGTATGATACATCTAATATACAAAAAAACTACAAAATCGTCCACAAAAACGAATACTCTACAGTCCGTGAGGAAGAAGGGGTGCGCGCCCGAAAACTGTAACGTAACAGTCCACATAGTACTCAGCTAATCCGTACTCAACAGTCCGCATTTCCCGTTCTGACATCAGAGAGCCACAGATCAACTTGTGAGCGGCCTGTGAAGTTCCCGCCGGCATTGGTGGAACACGACACCAGCGTCGCATCACCCGGTACAAAGCAGCCAGGACAGACGCGCGTCCCGTAAACGTTGCTGCCGCCAGCCCCATCCGACCCCAGTCAATGCTCTCCGGGACGACTCGGCCGTTGAAAAGTGCACCGAGAATCTGCATCTGGCGGTCACCGAAAGACGAGGCATCCAAATTGTCGTAAGGCACTGCTTGCCCAAGAACGTGCGACAGTGCTTCTCTCGTCGAGCAAGTACTCCACGCTGCACGAAGTCATTCCCGTGTTCGACCTGCTCACCAAGGGTCTCGAGAAGCAGCTGCTTCGAACGGACATCCCCGTCGTGGTCCGCAAGGCTGTCCAGCGCGGCCTCATCGTTCTGGACAAGTATTACTCCAAAACGGATGATTCCGTGATGTGGAAGACTGCGATGCGTGAGTTTTCTCTCTTTTGGTTCAACCGCTTGTTAATTTTTGGTTTAGTGCTACACCCGAAGCATCGCGGGCACTACTTCACGAATCAGAAGTGGGAGCAGGCGTGGATCGATACCGCTGTCAGCGCCGCTCGCAAAGTCTGGCAAGAGGATTACAAGCCACTCATCAAGGCAGTCCCACCTCCGCCCGAGGTTGATTCGGACGACGACGCCTACGATATCTATGCTGCAGTTCATTCCTTCCCAGCCGTGTCTCAGACAGATCCATTCGATGCTTTTATTTCAGCGGACGCCACGGATGACGATGGAATCGATTACTGGGTTTCGAAGTCCGCACCGCACAATGCGGAGTTTATCACCCCACAACAAGCCCTTGCCCGGATGGCTCTCGACTTCTTGAGCTGTCCCGCCACTAGTACTGATGTCGAACGACTCTTCTCGCACAGTGGTCTTGTCGTCTCCAAACGACGACACAATCTCGCTGCGGACTCAATTCGAGAGACCACGATACTTGGACAGTGGCTTGCCATTGAGGATCTTGTCCCCGAGCAGAAGATTGCGAAGTTCTTGCACAATCGGAAGTTACGGAAGAAGGATTTGAATGAGGACCTCTCGACCGACTGGACGGATTCGGATGCAGACGCAGACGGAGGTGACGATTCCTCGGAGGATGCTGCACCGATGGATGTTTCCGATTCAGAGGTGGAGGTTGTCGAGGAGGTTGTCGAGGAGGATGAGGTTGTCGAGGAGGACGAGGTGGTTGACGAGGATGAGGTGGTTGACGAGGATGGGGATGATGTTGAGGAGAACTTGTGGACCAAGAGGAAGGGGAAGGGCAAGGCTGTTGCACAGTCGGAGGAGATGGACTTTTCTGATTTCCGCGATGGTATGGATCCTGTCTCAGAGTTTGACACGGGTCATGATGGTGATGTTGAGATTGACGATGATGACGATGATCTCTATGAAACGATTGAGCAGGTAGTTTTGGTTCGACGGCGCAAGCCTGCTTCTTCACCTCAGGATACTACTGATATGGATGCTACTGATATGGATATAACTTGATACACTTACGACCTACTTACTTTAATCTTCACTGTCTTTATGTTTGAATTTGCTTGCTGATACGTGAGTATACTCGAGTATACTCGGATCGTACTCGAGTACTCGAATACTCGAGACTCATGAAGTACTCTCGAGTAGAGTAGATATTCGAGTAGAGTCTCGAGTGAAGACTCGAGTCTTGAGTATTGGGTTTGAGGTAAGAGTTACTCATACGATGAGTCCGAATATACTCGAGTATGGACTCGTGTCCATCTCTAAGCCAAAGTGCATCCGAAAGCCACACTCCTCCTCGCCCGAGACACTATACCACTCCAAGCATATCTCTGAATGTCGTGAACTTCTGCCGTGCTAGCGCTTTCGTGAAGATATCCGCGACGTTGTCCACGGTCGCGACACGGTTGACAGTGACATCGCCTTCGAAGACGCGTTCCCGGACGTAGTGATAGCGGATGTCGAGATGTTTGACGCGGGCATGGAAAGCGGGATCGTATGCGAGGCACGTAGCGCCATTGTTGTCGCAGAGAAGTGGTGTCGCCTCCTTCTTCCTCAACATCTCTAGTTCTCCAAATAACTGTCGAAGCCATACTGCTTCCTTGCATGCTTCGCTCGTCGCGATATATTCTGACTCGGTTGTTGAGGTTACCACCACTTTCTGTTTGCGCGATGCCCAGGAGACGGCGCCACTTCCCAGATTGAATGTGTATCCCATCGTTGAGCGCAGTGTGTCCAAACAATCGGCGTATGATGAGTCGGTGAAGCCAATTAGGGAGTTCTGGGTGCCACCAAGTCGCAGACGGAGGGTTCGCGTCCCCTTCAGGTACCTCGCCACGTCGAGTGCTGCCCGCCAGTGCTCGCTGCAATAACAGTCGAGGAATCCTGCGAGTTTGGATACTGCAAAAGAGATGTTGGGTCGTGTGCCGATCGCGATATACATCAGGCCGCCGACTAGGTTACGGTATGGGCAGTCCTCGGCATCTGGAGTGGATAGTTTCGATGGGCGTCTCAGCTTGAGGTTGGGATCCATAGGGATGAGTTTTGGATTTGCGTCGGGTGATAGGTAACGATGGAGGATTTTGTCGATGAGTGCGGTCTGGGACAAGTACACGAGTCGCTGTGCGCGGTCACGTTCGATAGTGATGCCGACTATGAATCTCGCGTCCTCGACAGACAGTTGCCAACGTGTGCGGACCTCGGCTAGAAAGCGGTCGTTCTCCTCCCTGGAAGACGCGATGGATAGGAAGTCATCCACGTGCACAGCACAGATAACGATCCCCGTTTCCGTCTTCCTGTAATATACGCACCACTCGCTGTGTAATCGCTTGAACCCCCATTCTACCATTGCTTCGTTCAACGTCTTGTTCCAGATCCTCCCTCCTTGCTTCAGCCCGTAAAGTCCCTTCTGTAACTCCCACACCCAGTCCTCTTTTCCTTCCACCGCGAAACCCTCTGGTTGCTCGATCCACTGAGTCTCCTCCTCATTAAGAAGTCCGTGCAGGTAGGCTTGCTTGACGTCGAACTGTTGCATATCCCAGTCGTGAAAGCCAGCGAGATGGGCGAGGATACGGAAAGACTCTGTGCGTGCTGTTGGTGAGGCAGTGCGTTCGTAGTCGCGTCCGAAGACCTGTTCGAAACCTCTGACCACAAGTCTAGCCTTCCATCTGTTGATTTTGCCGAGCTCGTTCCGCTTCCTGAGGAGTACCCATTTCGAGCGCAGGACTTTTCGGCCAGCTGGTATGTTGCTGCGCGGGACGAGTCTGTATACACCCATATCGGTAAGACCCTTCAGCTCCTCCTGGATCGCAGTTACCCATTTGTCTGCGTCCTTGGAATGTAGCGCTGCCTTCAGGTTGGGTGGTTCGTCCATCGCGCGGTCCTCCTGTTCTGATGCCATGAGTAAATCATCAATCAGCTCGTCAAACGGGTTGTCGTCATCAAGGAAATCAACATCCAACCCTTCGTCCTGTAACGCTGCTCGCAACTCTATCCTCGCCTGTCGTCTGTCCTTCGCCGCCTGCTTCCGTTCCTTCTTCGCCTCTATTGACTCCCTAACCTCCTGCAATAGCCGTGGGGACCTTCGTGGTAATCTATCCGAGGCCTCCGGATTCTTCAATGACGGTGTTTCCGGCTCCTCCTCTATTCTACCGTCGGTACCCAGATTCTTCAATGACGGTGTTTCTGGGCCCGCGTCTATCGTACTGTCAGGTATGTTCGTGTTTGATGAGGGATGTAAGGACGTTGTTGGGATTCTTGAGATATCTGATGGTGAGGATGGTGGGGGCGTTGTAGATGGTTCGGGGATTGGTGGGATTTCGGGGTCGCCGACACTGGGAGATTTGATGGTGGTGTTCGGTTTGAAAGCTCAATGTACGTCTTGATGTGATTCGACGAATTTTACGTAGAAGGATTCAATGACTTTGTGCGTCCCTCGGTGGTAGCATTGGTACGCTTTAGCTCTCTGTGAATATCCAATAAGGACACACTCGATGGACCTCTGGTAGATTTTTGGATTTCTTGAAGGGATGAGGACAAACGCGCGGCATCCAATCTCGCGAAGATGTGCGAGGTCCGGCTTCCGTCTGTACCATGCTTCGAATGGTGTCTTGAATTTCGCACCGACTGCTGGTGTCCGTGCTGTGAGGTACGCCGCTGTAACACAGAACTCGTCCCATCTATTTGGGGGTAGGTCCGCCGCGATGCGCATTGTGCGTGCCTTGTTCATGACTGTCCGATGGGTACATTCACATTGTCCGTTGTGTGCACTGGTGTAAGGAGCTGTGAATTCAAAGTCGATCCCTCTGGATTCGCACCACTGGGTCATAGCGTCGGAGCGTAGTTCGCCATTGTCGAACACCCTATACTGTACCTATATAATAATACAGGCCTCTGATAAGAGGGCATTGTATTGCAATATAGGCTCTAATTATAATTGCTACTGAAGCGGACTTGTATTATAATACAGGGGGGTCCGTATTATGATACGGGTCCCCCTGCCTAATATAGCGGGTGGGGGCGGCACAGGGGGTGAGGCCCGCTGTGCCGTGATGCCGAATGTAGTCAGCAATGCTCGCACTCGGGCATTCCCGAGCAATCACGGGGATGGCCAAATCCGGATGCGCCCCGCTCCCGCTCCCCTCCCTGGCGCGCACGCCACATTCCAGCACCACCCATTTCAGTGGAGATTGCAATCACTCAGAATTCGCCTCTGATTGCAATGCCATGCGCGTCTGTAGCACATCTCGGGGTGGGCAGCAGGCGGTGACCGGGCATTCCCGAGAAGTCACGGGGATGTTCGAATCCGGATGCGTCCCGCTCCCGCTCACCTACCCAGTGCGCGCGCCACATTCTGGCCACCACAAATTTAATGTCAGCGAATGCATGTAAAGAATCCGCCCCGGGGAACAGTATTGGCAGACTTCCGGGCTACATCTCGCGTGAGTAATGGCTGCACATCGGGCATCACCGACAGATCACGGGATGTTCACATCCGCGGTGCGCGCCGCCCTCGCTCACCTACCAGCGCGCACCCCGCACTCTGACCTCACCAAATCCTACATTCTGGACAAGGCGTCCAGGATCTGTTGCATTCGTAGTCAATTAATAGCAGTGCTTTTGGCGCTTTTGCGGCACATTATCGGTACCTCCGTCATTTGCCTAATCGGGCACCTCGCCGCTTTGTTCACTGAGACTTGTTTTCGCGCTGTTTGCACAATGTGACACAAACAGTTTGCTGCTCATTTACACCTCTGCTACATCCAAATCATCCTGGTTACTATCACCGCCGTCTTCTTCCTCTTCCAGTTCAACCTCTACAACACGTGATACCGGGAGGCCAGCCAAAAGCTCCTGACCGAGTGCGCGGATTCCCATCCAATGACTCTCCAGATCGTCTGCCACGCTATCTTGAATACTAGCCTGTTCCGCCGCAAAGGCGGAAAGACCCTGTTGACACTTAGCATTTAGTCCGGCGCGCTGCTGCCGGCCACGCTCCCGCCAAATTTCAGCATTCCACCGGCGATACACAATCACGCGACGCATCTCTTCCAATAGAAGTTCCACTTCCTCCTCCCAGCGCATCTTCCGCGCGCGAGCCTTGCACCACTCAATCTTGAGGGCTGTGCAAAATTGACTGAGCAAAATGGTAAGATTTGAAACAAAGCTTACCTTCATGAATCACCGGGTCGTTGTTGCGTGTGGCGACGCTCAGACTATCGATGGGATCGGCGTAGCTATACCAAATCCACGATAGTTGGCGGCGACCCTCACCCTGAGAAACCACCGCGCCTTCACTCGAGGGACCGGCAATCAGCTCATCAATGAAGCCTTGCTCTGCCAAAATGCGCCTCTCGGCAATCTCCTCTGCGGTCAGCAAGCGTTCATTCATACCCCTGACATCGACGTCATTCAAGACGCGTAATTCACGCTCCCAATCTCCGTGTTTGCAAAGGCGAAACAGCGCATTCCGGGCCCAGCGATAACGAAGTTTGCTGAGGTATATGCTGACCTGGACCTTGCGTTGTACCCCCTCAGCACGAGTTGTTGGATTTTGACCGGTCACATTTCGGACAGTGAAAAGATGGCCGGCAGACCGTGTACGCAATCCTCGACGCAGGGATTCTAGAGCATCCCGGCATTCTGCTTCCCGAAGCCGAGTCTCGGCATGCGCCAAACCCACGACACACGCGCGAGGAAGTTCCCGATCGGCCTCACGGAGTTCCGAAGGCAGAAACAGCTTTGTTTCCTCCGGCAGCACAGAAGCGGGGGAGTCGAGGACTTTTTTCTGATCATCAGTTAAGTATTCTTTGAACATGGGCATGAATGAGAGCTGGAGGCGACGGAATCTTTTGAGATCACGGAGGATAACATTTCGTTGACGTTCCACATCGAGTGCCTGGTAAGTGGTTCCAGACCGGCGGACCTTGATCTCCCAAGCGAGCCCGCGTCTACATGAGACATCAAGATTAATATTCACAGGCTCTAGCAGTAATATCTCAATTTACTCACTGTTTCTCTTCGATTTCCAGTCCGAGAGCGAGGAAAAGACTCATGCTCGACTCATGTGAGACAGACCCATTCTGTAGAGTTGTTTTCTCCTCCTGAGCCAGCTGCAATTGGACATCTCTCATTGTCTCCTTGTTCTGTAAACGTGGCTCGTATGGGCAGGGCTGTGAGTGATCCTGATCCCAGAGTAAAACTTCCCGCTCCCAAGTCTTCACGGCCTCGTTACCACAGAAGGTTACCATTCCGGCGTTGAAATCTTTGAACTCCCTGGCGTGTGTACGCGCTTCTCGAATCGCTTCTGCGAGACGCGCGAGAAGGACACGTCCTATAACAATCAGATTGATCATATTGACTCAAGTAACGATGACATACGAAACGACTTGACAACACGATAATTGTGCGCGCCGAAAATGTCATCAAGGGTGTCCTTACGGGCCCCTGGACCCATCATTTTTGTCTGGGCTGCTGCTCGATTACTCTGCGCCCAGTTCTCCTCAATCGTTTCACCGTGTGTTCTTCCGACCCCCACAAGAAAGTTGAATGAGTACAGAGCGTGGCATTGCACCTTGAGTAAGCTCAATATCTATCAAACACATGCCGGCAGAAGTAACATACACGATGCGCCCACAAATGAAACTTAGGCACACAGAAGCGAACTCGGTTGGGATCAAAATTGAGACGCCACTGTAAAGGTAGCTGCGTGAGACGATCCGGAAAATGTACGCCCCAGATGCAGACAATGTCGTACGACAGGACCAGATCCAGTCTCGAATTGTCGCCACCCATTGAGATTGCCACTAGAGGATCGACGTTGCAAAACCTAACCGAATCAGGTCAGCTGCCAAGAGAATCAGTCCCAAACATACCGTTCACCGCGCTGGAGGTCACCCATGCCGTTTGGCCGCCAAACACCGTGTCGCGAGCAAGTAACACCGGCAATGCCAGTGGTCCGGAGACCCTTGGCATTCTTCAAATCCGCCAAGAAAGTGGCCTCATTTGATGTCAGATGCGGATGAACGGGGTAATTAGAAAAGGAATACCTTGAAGCCCGAACAAGTTGCCATGTCCTCCTGGCTAACAAAAGAACGAACGTGTTCATTGTATGGTGCTTGTTCAACAAAAAAGGCCCATCCATCCCCGAGAGGAGGGTCTCGTTCTGCTGTGGATACCACAGCGTTGCGCAAGCGAAAGTTGGCATCAATTGCCAGGAAAAGGATATAGATGAACCTAGTCAGGTACGTCAGATCATCCTGAACTTGGCAATATAGACTGACGTACTTTTTCTCCGCCGATATGGATTCCCAATCTGGCGGAAGATTTCTACTTGGGTGAGGACAGGCAGGGCACGCAACCACGAGTTCGCCTAGGGCGGTGCCGGAAACGCCGGAAGAGGTGTGTCCCCTACCCGCGCGCTTCAGTAATTTGAGGTGCCGCCATTGGCGGATGCTACGAAGAAGGACCTGGTAGCGTTGAGGGGGAGAGCATAATGTGCGATGCTCGGTCATCGTCTCCAGGGCTTTCCACAGGTCCCAAGCTGGTAGTTTACCGAGACAGTTCAAATTGTGAAAGAGCCGAAGTAGACTGAAGGTCGAAGCTGTGCGAGGCTCTTGGGGAGTTGATGGATACCACGAGCCCCGAAGCAGTTGGATGTAACCCTGAGCAGCGGCCGAGCAACCACAGAAGTAGAGATTTAGAGAGTGTATACCGTTCGTGTGTAGGACCGTGAACGAATTAGTCGTTCTGATTGGCAGCGGGCAGCGCTTGCCAGCGGGATGACCCAATTGAACAACCGCGCCAATCTCCCTCAACGAGCTCGGTTCAAAAAACGTTCCGTTCCATTTCTATCAGTATACGTAGGGTTGAGTAATCAGTTTAAGCATGAAGTGATGACATACCTCGATCCAATGCAGGGGTAACATCGCATGTAGGGAAACACAGCAGTCCGAACAGACCAAACCCGCTGCATGGCATTCATTCTTGCAGCAGCGATATATCGCCGGATTAGAGATGTCATCAGTCGAACACCGACAGCAAATCTCCAAGTTATCGCCACAGCCATCCAACCTGAGAAGTTCCTGCAAGTATAAGTCTCGATAAGGGCGCCACGTTAACATTGGATTATCCTACAATAAGTTGTGAGTAGACGTGGATTCAAGAGGCACGACACACTTACGCTGTTTATGTTTCGTGACTTGACGCGGATAACAATGCCATGATCGGCCGGGGTGGCGTTGCTCTCTAACTCTGTGTCAACATTCTCCCCCAGCAAGTAAGAGAACCCGTCCACAGAGTCTGCAAGAGCGGCGGCATGCAGATCCTCCTGCTCTTCAAAAGGCGGAGGCTCCGGTAGACTTGCGACGTCCTCAACACGTCGCTCTTTCCAAACTGTGCGACGCCCATCAGCAGATACATCCAAGGTGAGAGCGGCGGGAACGCGAGCTTGAGCGCGTTCAGACGCGATGAAAGTGACGTCTTTGCCCTTTTTGCCGCGGGGATTCATGTGTGGTGAGCTTCAGAGAGTTTGATATCGCCAAGAGGGGGGACTCGAAATGTGGTGTTGTCACTAGATAGAATTAGTATTGTCGGTCTCTTATAAACCGTGTTCAAGAGTTGACGACAATAACGGATTTGGGATCTAACAGAATCATCACGTCAAGGATCGCACAAAATGATGTGATTTGTAGTCGTAGTATCCTACCATGCGATGCAAGATGGTACACGAGCGAAGTGATACATACGGGCAAAACCAAAATTCACAGGACGCCGAACATCGTACTTGGTAAGATCTCTCAACATGACAGATGGAGTATTGCCACGATGCACGCGTTACGCATGGAAAGGGCAGAAAACAAAGCATGTGAGGCAGAGGTTAGCATGAGGGAAGAGAATCAGATGAGGGATCGAGGTTCGACAGTGCACATGATACGAAATCAGTAAGCGATCATATCGATCTCTGGCACTTACCGTCATAATCCTCTTCTCGGCTCATGTCTACGGGCTCATCCAGCGATTCAGACGACATCATCCACGCGGCTTCACCTACGATCCCGCAATATCCTCGCATTTGCCTGCCACAGTGGACGTATAATGTCGGTGATAAACCGCGAGAAGAACACCAAGAACTTTTTCTAGTGCGACGTGGATCAATGGTTGGAGTTTTTTCCACTCGGTGCGTCCCGGTTATTCTCCGCAGTCGATTAGACTAATCAGACAGTAGCCTACTTGCCGACCGCGTCATTGGTGGTCGAAAAGGCGGGGCCTACGATGTCTGCACATCCTGGGACGAATGCGTAAAGCAATGGCAACTACTCTGCAGGCAGGGGGAACTCGATCCTCACGACTGTCCAGACACCATCTCTGACCCGGAACCCGTCCCACTACGCCGGCGCAAGCCTTTCCCCACTTTCATCTGCAAGCCTTTCCCGCCAGTCATCTCCAGACCCGTGTCTTTGCCGGTATCACCCAACCACGACCTCAACGAATTCTCTCCTCCCCAGTATGACAGTCCTGCTTCGACTACGCGCTATGCTCTCTATGTCGACGGGAGCCGCGCTGTGGATATATACGCCGATCTGTGCGTTTCTTTCCTTATCTTTTCAATCACCGTCTGACCGTCTCATCATATCCAGAGCCGACGCAGAACAGGCCTTGTCCGATTGCCTTGCACGGGGCTCTTCGGCGCATTTGCGTGTAGCTCCAACATTGGCAGAGGTTCTCCCTCCAGATTTACGATAAACACGACCTAGCGACGAATACATTTAATTTTCCTTCCATACAGTGTGAGCACTCTGTTTGAGCACTCCACGTGGCCGACGCTTCGCCTACCGCCTACCCTATTTCCCATTCCTGTCCCTGTCTCATTCCCAAATCTTACCCACTGTCTGAGCCGCACACACAAAAATCCGTACCGCAATGCCACGTCCAAAAGCTAATCCCGACAAACGTGGTCGCAAACCTTGGATTTTCGGAACCAAGGCCGCGTTCTTTGCCCCCGCAAAGGAAGAATGGACCGAGTCCTGCAAAGCCAAGACGAATGCGCAGTGGTCACGCCTTATGGCCATTCGGTACTACATCGCATACGGAGATTTGAACCCAATGGTGCGTTCATGCCTTCGAGCGGCATTGTCTTGCTGACAGCTCCCCAGGACGACCTCGAAGCAACACCGCCCATGCCCACGGACAGTCAAGTTGCGCAGTGGGAGCAAAATTTCGCCCAGGAGATTGCTACCCTCCCTTCGGAAGGGGCAAAAAAGCGTGAAGATGAAGTCAATGCCCAGGCCAAGGCACGTCACTACCCACTTCCCGTGTACGCGGTCTTACACACATTATAGAAAATTTTAGGCTGGTATCGACACACGTACGGGAACTCCAAGGACAAGAAGGACGAAGGCATCATCGAGGCCATGATCACCAATATGGACGGGACCAAGGACAAGCCACGGCGCACCCAACTCGTCCAAATGTACACCAACGTCCACTGGGAGAAAGGGTTGCAGCTTGCCGTCAAGGAGGAGTACGATTCCGTCATTGCAGCTGCCAACGCCGCCTTCGCGGAAGCTCTCGAGGCCGATCCCAACGCGACTCGCCCCGACCCCGAACCCTATCTTTCTATCCAACGTCGTGTCGTCAACGCAAAGTGGAACCAGGAATCGGAAACCGTACGCGAGGAGACCAAGCGCATGGTCGACGAGAAATGGAAGCAGGATACCGCCAATTACGAGGCAATGAAGGCGGAAACCGCCACACCGGCTAGATATCAGAAGTAAGCCATTTTCTTCATTCTCTTGTCACCACTCATTTCCCTCAGTGCTCTCGACAAAGGCGCCGCGTACTTGCAACGCGTGGCGGATACCGTTGCCTCCCACATGGGTATGGTCTGCACCATATTATTGTGCGGACCCATCTGAAAACCCGTCGTGCTAGACGACGGTAAACACGAAGATGGGATCGAGGCAGAGAGATGGGGTAATCGCGTACGTAGTCGGGAGACAGAGATGAGAAGTCAAGGAGAAACACACACAATGATAAGAACACACTCCAATATGGCGGCGACGATAAGCGAGATACAAGATGGTGGTCAAAAGCCAAGAACTAGTCCCTTCTCGATTCTCCTGCCCCAAAACTCCGCCTACGACCAAACACTCCCCAGCCAAACAACACGTCACCCGAAACGGGATGTCTCTCGATCTGCCTTGTTACGAGTAAACCCTAGGTTTACACTCTCCCACGTCCTGAAAAATCGACTCCCTTCTATCCATTCGCCGTGCGTATGCGTCCACGATTAGCGGGGCGAAGTGCAGCATCCAAGCCATCAGAACCAAAGCCCTCTCCGACGCTCTGTCCGCTCTTGTGTTCTCGGGCACCGGCGTCTCATCCCATACATGTTGTACTGTTTGAGGGACTACCGCGCGCGCGTCTTGACACCCATCATGTTCTTGATGTACGCCAGGAGACACAATCTCCAGTATCTCTGTATGGGTTACCTGTGATGGGTTGATTAGCGTTGTTGTGAAAGTGTTAATAGGAAATGGGAATGAGTTTGATGTCTTTACCCCCCCTCCAATGTTTGACTCAACAACGAAGGCTGCGTTGTTCCTCTCGCCCTTCCTCCTTGTCGACTCTTTCTTTTTGGAACTCCGTGTCGTCATCCCTCCACGTGCGACGCGCTGGCTCTCTTCCCACACGTCTAATGCCTCACACTCGTTCAAGTCCTCTGCTTTCAGCCAAGTATTCTCTTCAGGACCGTACCCCCTCCACTGAACCAGGAACTGTTTTCGCGTGCCTTTCCCCTTCTCATCAACGATCTCTTGTACAAAGTGCTCTTCCAAACCATCGACACCAATCACCGGACCAGGTCTCTCCAACTCGCGAGATGGGAACAAGGTAGCGTCGTTCGGGACAAATGGCGCCAGTTCCGAAATATGGAAAGTGTTGAACTTATGCGAACGCGGAACGTTCTTCATCGGGGACGCGAACGACGATGAAGAAGGTCTGATGCGCCCAGCATCTAAGTGCGTGTTCAATAGTGTTCTCCATGCTTCTTTGTATTTTCGTGGGCACTGGTAACTTCTACAAGATATCTTCTTTGACGCGTCCAGTAGTTCAATCTTACAAGTGATGTCGCCGGGCATCTCGTCCACATGTGGTAAAGGTTTGAATACATCAGGGAATTCCGCCTTAATCGCGTCCGAACGATCGTTTAGCCGCGCAGTCCCCGCTAGTTCCTCCACTCGCTGTTTGACAGCTGCCACAGGGCAATACGGTCGTACCCTTTTGCAGCGGGCATCTACCTCACTTTTACGTGTCGCCACTTTCTCGCTCAACTCCTTCTTCACAATACGGTCGTACCCTTTTGCAGCGGGCATCTACCTCACTTTTACGTGTCGCCACTTTCTCGCTCAACTCCTTCTTCAGCATGGTGAATCCTCGACGAGTCTCTTTAATCTGATCCGCAAGCCTGGTCTTACGAATCGATATAGGCGCGGCGGGTACTTTTGGGTGTAACAAATCGAAACCAGTCTGTTTATTGGTGGCGGAACGACATTCGGGGTCTAGTACAATTGAATTATGAGCGAGAAAAGGGAGTCCAAGTATCAACGAGTAACAAAGCCCAGGTGCGATCAGTGCGCGTACTGTGCGGGCGGTCCAAGTGCAGGAAGGATCAGAAAGCTGGATATCTACATATTCGGTTATTGTTGTACATGAGTCATCGTTTGGGGTTGCAGTGTCCATTATAACGGGTTCGGGTAGCTTGCGTCGTCTAAGTTTACAGGTGTCCACAACTTCAGGCCTAATCAAAACAAACGGTGAGCCGTCGTCGAGTAAGGCGTGAAACGAGCGTTGTGGTAGGAATGCGCGGGAATTATCCGCTATTGCGCACTTCCATACCAGATGGGGCAAGGAGATCGGGCAACCAAGATTCTCACTCACAGTGGCTACATTCTCGTTCGCGTTCTCGTCACCATCAGTCTCGACCTGTTTCTCTTCGATGTCTACGCCCTCAGACGCGACCGAGATCTCTTCCGTGACGATTGCAGCAACGAACTCTTCATCGACTTCATCGGCCTCCGACGACATAGACTTCGCGCACTCTTTGCCTTTCCGTAGTTTCTTCGGGAGTACGTACTCCTCATCAGAATCCTGGTCGTCGAAATCTCCTTCCTCGAACTCCTCCTCATCGTCCGTGACATCGAAAAGCTCGGGTAAGACTTCCCCTTCGTTCGTACGTGAAGTCTTCAGACTGTCCCTGACCCTCTGCGAAGGACGTCTATCTGCGGGAGACGGGGAGTGTGCGCGTGAAGCCAAGAAGTCTTTCATGTCCCTCTCGGTGAGTCCGGAACGCGACCAGCCCTCCTTCCGATCTCTGTTGGCGGGGAGCTTCCTCTCGGTGCGCTCGTACCTCGGGGAATCGGTGGCCTGGCGGGCACGCGTAACACGTTCCGAAGGGGACCTCTCCCTCGATCTCGAAGGAGCTGCACGCGAACGAGAGAAACTCCGAGTGCGCGAAGCGTATCGATGGGAATTCCCCGACATGTCCGCCGAAGAGTCGTAGTCGTTGTTAGGATATTGCCCAAGCACGGCGGCCGTGTTCAGGCCCGAGTGTGGCATCTGCCTTCCGCGCCCGACATTGACGCTCGCCACATTCGACCTGGAAGCCGTCTGCGGCTGCCAGGCGCTGTAACTCTGGCCGGGAATGTCGTAAGAGGAATGCTGAAAAAGGACACCGACATTGGTGGGAGCTGCGGGCATAGCGAAATTATTCTGAGTAGCACCTGTATGCGTGCCGAAGCTTCTAGATGGAGCGGGGACGGGGACGCTCGCGAACGCGGAACGTTCTTCATATACTTTGGACGTTCCCCAGTCGCATAAGTTCAACACTTTCCATATTTCGGAACTGGCGCCATTTGTCCCGAACGACGCTACCTTGTTCCCATCTCGCGAGTTGGAGAGACCTGGTCCGGTGATTGGTGTCGATGGTTTGGAAGAGCACTTTGTACAAGAGATCGTTGATGAGAAGGGGAAAGGCACGCGAAAACAGTTCCTGGTTCAGTGGAGGGGGTACGGTCCTGAAGAGAATACTTGGCTGAAAGCAGAGGACTTGAACGAGTGTGAGGCATTAGACGTGTGGGAAGAGAGCCAGCGCGTCGCACGTGGAGGGATGACGACACGGAGCCACTGGTTCGATTCCAGTTACCGACACCATATCAAAAAAAAAGTGAAAACCCGTCGTGCTAGACGACGGTAAACACGAAGATGGGATCGAGGCAGAGAGATGGGGTAATCGCGTACGTAGTCGGGAGACAGAGATGAGAAGTCAAGGAGAAACACACACAATGATAAGAACACACTCCAATATGGCGGCGACGATAAGCGAGATACAAGATGGTGGTCAAAAGCCAAGAACTAGTCCCTTCTCGATTCTCCTGCCCCAAAACTCCGCCTACGACCAAACACTCCCCAGCCAAACAACACGTCACCCGAAACGGGATGTCTCTCGATCTGCCTTGTTACGAGTAAACCCTAGGTTTACACCATCGCTGAGCATGACGGTCGTATCGAGTGTCGAGGGTATGTCTTCATTCCTTTCTATTCGTGTCAGACTCTCAGTTTCACTTAGCATTCACTCTGGTCGGACATTCGCATCTGGTGTCAAATGGAACGAGCACGACGCCGCTGGATACCAGAATGTTGAAGATATCATGATTAGATTTGGAATGAAATGCTTCAGTACGTGTTTATTTGGCTTCTACGAGCGAGCGACTAAATATGTCGTAGCGGAGGCTGAGATTGCGAGCCGCGCCATGGGAACGTCAACAGAGACGACACCAAAGACGGCACCGACCTCTGGTACCACAGCGGACGCTCCCAACGAAGACGCTGGCACTCCGCCCTCCACAGCGCCATCGAGGCCATTGGCATCGGAACGACCACTCAACGAGGAGTTCAAGACGTTACTCGAGCTCCTCCCCAATGCAGCGCGCCGTGACTGTCTAGCAGAGCTCCACGCAATGCCGAATATATCGTTCGAACGCGAGATGAACATCGCGTATGCTCATTCCCGGCTCATTGCAATCATGCCCGGCTCCCCCTTGAACAGCCAGTCCTTCCTGCATAAGTACATGCCGAAGGTACGCGGGGAGAAGAATCCGTGGCACATAGCGCTATTTGGGAACCAGGAGAGCGAGGGCAGTGACTCGGAGGAGGACGACACCGCCGGCGCTCCTGCCGCCGTTCCCATTGTTGGTCCTGCTGACGCTTTCGTCGATGCTCCGCCCGCCGCTTCTACCACCGCTCCGCCCGCCGCTTCTACCGCCGCTCCTACCGCCGCTCCTGCCACCGCTTCGCCCGCCGCTCCTACCGCCGCTCCTGCCACCGCTTCGCCCGCCGCTCCCATCGTTGATCCCGCTCCTGTTGAAACTTCTACTGCCGTCAATGTCACCAGTCCAACTCCGGCGGCTGTCGAAGTCTTTCCCAATCCTGCTCCCACTCCACTTAACATCTCGGATCCTCCATCCCTAGCCAATGTTGACGATTCCACGCCGACAGTCAGCGCCGATGACAAATTCATTGCCCCTCTTACAGAGATGCATGTCGACGATGAGCTTCGTGATGATGTCGACACACTCCACTGGGACCAGGTGGACAAGTCAAAATTTTGGCCAGAACTTAAGCAGGCATTCGACGCCTTTCGGCGAGGTTCCGCATGGGGAACAGTTTGGATTAGCTTGATCGACTCCCTCTTGGTCTTCGAGGAGATGGCTGGATTCGTCGACGATGGCAAGACCAAATTAGCCACGGACCATCGTCCATCGGTCGTTGCAGATTTTATGCGCCTACGACGTAATTGGGCTAAGAAGTGGCCCGTCGGCGATCTCAACGACTTCGTTCCATCGTTCTGGAAATGGTGGCGCTCACTCCAGCCGACTACCCGGATTCATGAGGATCGGCTCATCAAGCCAGATTTTGTCAATTGGGACGGTCTTCAGGACAAATCGGGCAGGAACGGAATCACTCTTGTCATCAGGGTCTTACTGTGGTGGGGAGAGGCTGTGTCCGATCTCACGGATGTTGCAGGTTCGGCGCAGCGCGAAAACTGGGTTCTCGCTGTTACTGATGTGACGTGGGCCTTGGACAACATGATACGCAACGCCACATTTCGGAAGGTATCCAAGACCGCCTCTGCATCGACATCAGTAAAGCGCACTTCCACCGAAGCTGATGTCGACAAGGAGAATGATCCGGTAGCCAAGGCAAGTACTGATTCCCTTAAACGTTTCTCTAAACTCATGTAATTTCACAACAGCGATTGAGGAGAAAGACTGCCAACTGACCAACTACATCCGCGCACATCCAGCGCATTTCTTACTCTATAGATTTTAGGTATCGATAGATATTTACTTAGACATGTCCCGCTGCCATTGTAATAAATTCATATTGATTGGGCACGACGCCCGCCCTTCACGCTCATTACAGCGATTTGCCCGCCAGCACGAGCGTAGATTTCCAAATTGGGAAATCTGATGCACTTGGATGACAAGTCCCTCAAAAATGCTCTAATTCGTGTCTGGGCACGGTTCGTTGCCCAGTACACAGACAGGACTACTAAGAGTGATAGGATAGTGAGCAGAAATAGGTTTTTTGGGGCTGAACGCATTTGCTGGAGATCAGCGGTGTCGGATCGGGGTCGGATTCGAACTAGCGTGCGGGGAATTTGAGATGTAGCCCGGTATTCTGAGGCGGATGGGGCAGATTCTTTACATGCATTCGCTGACATTAAATTTGTGGTGGCCAGAATGTGGCGCACGCACTGGGTAGGTGAGCGGGAGCGGGACGCATCCGGATTCGAACATCCCCGTGACTTCTCGGGAATGCCCGGTCACCGCCTGCTGCCCACCCCGAGATGTGCTACAGACGCGCATGGCATTGCAATCAGAGGCGAATTCTGAGTGATTGCAATCTCCACTGAAATGGGTGGTGCTGGAATGTGGCGTGCGCGCCAGGGAGGGGAGCGGGAGCGGGGCGCATCCGGATTTGGCCATCCCCGTGATTGCTCGGGAATGCCCGAGTGCGAGCATTGCTGACTACATTCGGCATCACGGCACAGCGGGCCTCACCCCCTGTGCCGCCCCCACCCGCTATATTAGGCAGGGGGACCCGTATCATAATACGGACCCCCCTGTATTATAATACAAGTCCGCTTCAGTAGCAATTATAATTAGAGCCTATATTGCAATACAATGCCCTCTTATCAGAGGCCTGTATTATTATATAGGTACAGTATAGGGTGTGTCGAATCGATACTTCTTCGGACGTTGGCCAGTCTGCTGTTCCACTCGTAGTTCCCACACACGTAGACGTTCAAAAGCGCTCGATTTGGATGGCAATGGTACAGCCCATGGGAAACATGTAGCTTCGTTGACGATGGACATTAGGTATTTGTTGCCAGAGGCGGACACGACATCTTCTGGACCGGTCAGGTCAACCGCCACCTCCTCCAATCTCTCCATCGCTCTGGGGCCCTCCCGTACCTTCGGTACTGATGAATGCGGCTGTTTCCCAAGGATGCATGATGAGCAAACGGGGGGCAGCGTAGAGAGATTGATGGGCATACCAGACGCGGAAGCGTGGCGTGCCATGTGAAGGATGGCTGGGACATTGGGGTGACCAAGGCGGCGATGCCATACACCTATATCAGCAGTTGGTGTAACGGACACAAGAGCGGAATCAATAGCAGGAGCGAGCTTGGTGCATTCGAGTTTGTAGAGCTTTCGAGAAGGGATGCGAGTGCCTGTAGCGAGTACGCGGCCGCGGCCGCGATTAGCGATAATGGTAATAGACGTTGAGGAGAAGCGGCTCTCGCACTGGAGGTCGTCGGATATCGTTGCAATGGAGACAAGACGGACAGTAGATTCAGGGATCCATAGGACATTGTTGAGCGTGAGTTCGGTACCTGTGCGATCCAGCTTCACGACGACACTCCCGATACCGCGCGCCTCGATGGAAGTCCCTCCGACGCCGCGAACCTTCCTTGGCGTAATCAGCGGGCGTATGTGTTGGAAGTCTGTCTTATCCATAGTGACGTGAACAGAGGCGCCGGAGTCAGCTAGCCAGGGAGATGCAGAGAGAGAGATAGGGTTGAGGGATCCATCCAATGCAACACTGTACGCGTCGTCGCCAAGAGTTCTACAGTTGGTTTTCCAGTCTATCGGCGCTCTGGGCTCTTCCACAATCCCTAGCATGAAGAGTTCGTCGAAATCGCCAGGAACCATGGTGTCGTGTACGCCGTCGGTGTAAATATCCTGTAGTATGTCCGTTGACAGGCCACAGAAATCGGTGTTCGAATCCACGACGTTCGTGTCTGCAACGTTGGCCGTGCTGTCCTTTTTCTTCTCGCACCTCTTGTCGTGCTTCTCGCTACCCTTGGACTTGTCGCCTTCCTTCTCGCGGCGCCACGCGGCTTTCGCTTCACGCGCCTCGGCAATGGTCTTCCCTTCCATGCCTCCACCCTTCCTTACGCACCAGCGTTTTCCGTGCCCCAACCCGCCACAGTTGCCGCACGTCTCACGTGTCTGTGTGGAGGTAATCATGGCTGTGTCGAGAGTGTCGTCCTTCTTGACGGCTGCCTCGAGTTCGAAGAGTTTTCGTACGTTCGCCGACGTGTACGGTGCCTCCGCCGTAGCCCGTGCAATGTTCTCCATAACGCGAGATCGGAGGATCGGATAGTGAGTGCCCATGGCTCGGATTAGCGCGACACAGAGAAAGTCGTCCTCCGTGGGCTTGCCCATCTCCCACAGTCTCTTGTTCACCTCCGCCATCTCGTGGATCTTTGTGGAGAGATCATCGTCCGGCGCGAGGTTGTAAGAAAGAAGTTGCCGAATTAGCGTGATCTGTGCCACGACACCACGGTGGAGGTGACGCGCGGTAATCGCGGCCCACAGTGACTTGGCGGTCGTGATATCCTTGTAGACTGCCTCCTCCTCCGGCACCATCTGAAGTTTGATGAAAGCGACAACCGCGGCGTCATTCTGGACCCAATTTCCGTACGCGCGGGGCTCCAGAATAGCATCAGGTTCGTTGTATATGCCCTTGGTGTCGGATTTGATGTGGTATATGAGTGGTTGGGAGACGGTGAGAACATTGCGTAAGGTATCGGACCAGCGCGTGAAATTGGACTCGGCGAGGTCGAGCGCGGGTTTGCCTGCGGGCCATGATGAAACGGCGAATGACACTTGCTTGATGCGGGGATGTGTGCGGTCATAGCGGGTCGCTTCAAGGGACGGTGGAGGAGGGGTTGATGGTCGGGGTGATGGGTTACGTCCCGAGAGAACCTTCTCGAACAGGTCCATCATCCGGGCCTCGTTCTCCATCATCCGTGCCTGCTGCTCCAACAGCCTCTCTTCGAATGACGTTCCACCAGTGGCCGGAGGCGTGGCTTCATTGTCCATGTCGATGAGCGACGTGCTCGGCGCGACAGAGGGTCTGAGAGGTCGGGTGGAGGGTTCCGGGGCGGGCTTCATTTTGGCAGGCATTGCAGGGTTGAAAAGACGCGTGTATGCGTGAAAATACGTTAGGCGGGACGGTAAAAACGTCCGAAAATGGCGTGTTCGAGGTCTTGTAACGTCAGGAAGGGTTCAAAGGCCCATAACCTGTTAGAACCTAAACGATACGGACTGTCAATACACGCCCTTAGTCGTAGTGGAAAAGACTATATTGTACCTAAACGATACGGACTGTCAATACACGCCTGTGCTATCTATCAGTCTGATATCGCCGGTACATAATGATGCGGATGCTTACCCTTAGTCGTAGTGGAAAAGACTAAGGGAAAGCATCCGATCGATCCCGCCTTGTAGGCTGGCGGATCACGTGGTCGACAACCAACAACAGGCTCTGAATGGGAAACAAGTGCCCTTCTCAACAGCAGAGCAACGGCTTCTTGCGTCAATAAAGAATTCGTCGAGAAGAACGGACTCCCGATCAAGGAGTTACCGGTCAAGCTCCCTGTCTACAATGCGGATGGAACCCTAAACAAGGGAGGAACAATCAAAGGTTTTGTGGAGGTCGGGATGAAGATAAGTGATCACGCCAAAAAGATTGAGTTGGCCGTCACCAATCTTGGCAAAACAAGTATCTTTTTGGGGCTAGATTGGCTACGATATCACAACCCCACGAGCAACTGGACGGAATCCACGTTAACCTTTGATCGATGCCCAGACCGCTGCGGCTATCTACCCGAGTACAACTCGCCAGAAGATGAAGGAGAAGATGTATCGCAATTGCCCAGCCGACGTCCCTCTGGTGTGAGGTAAGCCGAAGTTTTCCTGGGAACGGGGGTTGACCCGTAAACAGCGCCCACTGAAGTGCAACTGCCAAAAGTTCGTTCTCGTGAGAGCGGCTACTTCCAGCACCCGAGGCAGTTATCTCTAACTGTTAGCCGGCGCTACTGGGACCAATACACATGTATGCGGACGTGCGCTAGAATTAGGATTCCGTCGATCTGTAAATAGGGAAAGGGAATAGGGGAATGTGCGATGATCAAACAGCAAAGTGCTGATCGACGATCAGGGATGTGTGGTAGGTGGTAGAAAGTAGTTCCGATCTTCTGTTAGCGACTGACTATAGCCACAAGACTCAACCAGGTACCACAGCAAGAACTGAAAGAGAAAGTGTTTGCATTTGTAAGACTAGGCTAGGCCAGGTGTATAAACGAGATCGGAACTAAAGTACAATGATACTACACTACTGCTTATATACTAGTAAGTCTGTGTTTGGGACTACTTGTCCATATGCGTTTCCACTAGGGATGCTCCACGCCCTTGACCCAGTGTTGTATGCTACTAGTCCGTGAAACCATTAAATACGAGTGGTAACTGCATGTAAGTAATAATACTGAAACAACCATGTGTGCTACGAGTGTCGGCGGTGTGTATACAATAGGGAGTCCATGAGGTATCGGCATGTATGATGTCATCCATGTGTTGGGTGTGTGTCCGACATGAGTACGGCTTCAGTAATGAAAAGGAGTATGATCGGTGACAAAACAGATGATGAAACAGTCCGTTGGTTGATAAGACAAGCCCCCAATAAGATATGATAAGATTGAAAATGTGAAAATATGGCGATTCATAACATCACCCCCTCCTTAAGGCGCAAGTTCCATTCTGCGCCAGAGTCGCTCCATGAGGGCCGCAGAGGGTAGTGTGACGTCAAGGGGTTTGGTGTCAGGCAGTGGCATGGGTCGGAATAAATGTGATGGGAATTGCGACATGGGGACTTCAATGCGAGCAAGCGCGGGTGGCTTTGGTTTGTTCGGATATTGTTGGTGGAAATCACTGATAGCCTCGTCGGCATTTTTGAGATTGCATGCCAGTTCCCATGTCTGCTTGTGTGTGCCATAACCCTTCCAGTGAACCTTGTATTAAAAACCCCCGCGGTACTTCCGGGAATTAACCACTTTCTCAAGACAGAACGGTTAAATCAAGAGATAGAACATTTCTTACGGTTATTTGTCAATTACCATCAGAATGACTGGCATGAATGGTTACCGTCTGCCGAATTTGTTTACAATGATTGGGTACGCTTGGCAACCAAAGTTACTCTGTTCTTTGCAGACCCTACAAAGGCACCACTCCAAAAACGGCATCGAGAAATGAGACTGCGCAGGAGTTTGCCGACGGCATGAGGAAAACATGGGACGAAGTGGGGTTGGCATTGAAGATGGCAAAGGAGGACATGACAGGAAGCGGACAGAGGCAGTGGAGTACAAGGAAGGCGACAAAGTATGGCTGGAAGGGACAAATCTCAGTACGGACCGACCAATGAAGAAGCTCAATGACAAACGCTTTGGGCTGTTCAAAGTGATCAAGAAAGTCGGGACGAGCTCTTACAAGCTCCAGATTCCTCACACGTGGAAAAGCATTCATCCTATGTTCAATAAGGCCCTGTTGACGCCTTACCACGAGCCGCAATTTCCGACGCAACCCCAAGACACGCATCCACCACCTGTGCTGGAAGGAGCCGAACCGGAATGGGAGGTTGAGAAAGTGGTTAATTCCCGGAAGTACCGCGGGGGTTTTTAATACAAGGTTCACTGGAAGGGTTATGGCACACACGAGCAGACATGGGAACCGGCATGCAATCTCAAAAATGCCGACGAGGCTATCAGTGATTTCCACCAACAGTACCCAAACAAGCCAAAGCCACCTGCGCTTGCTCGAATTGAAGTTCCTATGTTGCAGTTTCCATCCCATTTATTCCGACCCATGCCACCGCCCGATACCAAACCCCTCGATGTCATGCTACCCTCTGCAGCCCTTATGGAGCGACTCTGGCACAGAATGGAACTTTTGCCTTAAGGAGGGGGTGATGTTATGAATCGGGGCCTTGTCTTATCAACCAACGGACTGTTTCATCATCTGTTTCGTCACCGATCATACTCCTTTTCATTACCAAAGCCGTACTCATGTCTCGGACACACGCCCAATACATGGATGACATCATACATGCCGATACCTCATGGACTTCCTATTGGATACACACTACCGACATTTGTAGCACACATGGTCGTTTCAGTATTATTACTTACATGCAGTTACCACTCATATTTAATGGTTTCACGGACTTAGTAGCATACAACGCTGGGTCAAGGGTGTGGAGTTAACCCTAGCGGAAACACATATGCACAAGGAGTTCCAAACACAGACTCACTAGTATATAAGCAGTAGCATAGCATCATTATACTTTAGTTCTGATCTCGTTTATACACCTAGCCTAGCCTAGTCTTACAAATGTGAATGTTTCCTCCTTTAGTTCTTGCTGTGGTACTTGGTTTAGTCATGTGGCTATAGTCAGTTGCTAACAGATTCTGCTTTGCAGGGCGGTCCAATATAAGGCCAGCTCCTCAGGCGACTCTGATAACAAAGAATGGGTGCATGACTTATCCTTGCCACCAGAACCAATCAATGGGATGGTGGTCCAGAGCCTAGGATTGGCCAACGCGGTATTATGTCATCAACGGCAAGCCAGGAGGATAGGTGTGTGGTTGCGGTGGGACGCAATGATGTCTTGGAAAACATTTCTCTGCGCAGTCTGGGAAAGTGCAACGTAATACAGGAAGATTTTGATCAGGATCTCCCCTGGGGGGGCGCGAACTGGGGAGTAAGCTAGGAGGGATTTATGGTTGGCAATGGAGGAGCGAAGACATGTCTGCTCTGCGACAGCGTCGGAAATCAGTTGTTCAACGGTTTCCAGCTCATCCTTAAGACAGTGTTGGCGCAATTCAAGCACGGACAAGTTATCCTCCACGTCGAGAAGCGCCTTTTCCTCTTTCTCCTGTGACTGGCCAATTCTCTCCATAGTTTGAGTGTCGCAAAGAAAGTTGACGGGCACGACATCCGTGATCCTAGCAGCACTCTGTTCAAAGTTCATTGCCATCTACACTTTAGTCAAAGGCATTCACGAAGCGGAGAACTTTGCCTACCTTTTTGATGAAGACGTTGGTGGTGGTGGTTCTTGGAAACTAACGGGAAACGCGTGCCTTGCGCGTGCCGTTGTCAACATACCATCACGTGAGGGATGTGTCAATTTGAAATTCATCCGTGTTTTGAACTGTGCCGCGCAAAGTGTAGGCCCGTATATCATATCTTGGGCTCAGTAAAGCAATACTAGTAATAGAGTCTATGTGAGTCATACCCACGCTTGAGGGATCAAAGTACATTTCGCTCTCTTCGGGCCGAGATCCGCCACTCTCCTTTCCCTCGGCTATCATGTCGACTTTCCCTGATGAAGCAGCGCTCTCAGGTGCCAAGGAGCTCCAGGTTTTCGACGCAAAAGGCCAACTTGTATCTTTCGACTCCATTCTACCCGCCTCAGGGAAGACAGTTGTCGTTTTCATTCGTCAGTGTTCTTCTCATGCGTGGGCCACTCCTGTTGTAGCTCATGCCCACTAAGGCCATTTCTTCTGTGGTGTTAGTTATTATGTTCTTCTACAGTGTTGACTCTCCTCTCCCCTTTGAAATTAGATCTGTAAGGTGAGTAGTCTATTGCTACCCGCCGACGTGCTTTACAACCCCAACAGGCATACGTCGAGGACCTTGCTCGACTACCGTCCGACGTCTTGACAAAGTCGGGTGTGCAGATATTCGTCATTGGGTGTGCTCAATGGCAACCCATCGCGTCTTATGCTCGTACGACGCCCACTCTTTGTATGCATGATGTTACTGATGTAAGTGACACGAAGTTTACCGGCAAGATATACGCATACCCCACGCGCAAACTCTATCGTGCCCTCGGTATGACAGTCGAAAATCTCTCTGGTACCCCGTCTGGTGAAACGAAGCGAAGCTACATTAAGACTAGCACGTTGACCAACGCGCTGCAGAGTATCTATGTTAGTTCAAGTATTATGCCCATCTCTCAGCTGACCTTCTCATAGAAAGGCCCCCTTTCGCATCCGTCGCTGATGGGAAAACAAGGCAACATTTCTCAACTGGGCGGCGATTTCATTTTTGGGCCCAGTACGGTATCTGCCGCCGGCCTTTCCAGGTCTGACTCTTCTTGTGTAGATAAGGAGCTGATGTTTTGCTCTCGAATGAAGCACACGGAGGATCGTATGTAGACGTTTCGTTTTGGGTTGTCCGTAGCTTACATCGTCGCCATAGACGTCGAGATTCCGGAGCTCATGAAAGAAGCTTGTATCCCACTTTAGCCCAACCGGAATCATCTATATATTTCTCTCGTGAAGCTACGTTATACATACGCACACGATATCAAGCTATCACACCGCTGAACTCGTCAATCAGACCTTCATAGGCGCTTTCCGGGGCAAACTCTCTTAGTGCAAAGGCCCTGAGACTTTGAATTAAACATCAGTGGGTTTTATCGATAGTTTGGCTGTGCGGAACACGCACGGTAGTTCTTGGGACAAAGTGAGCGAACTACAGTGCCGCTTGACTGTATGAGTTCATGTTGAACACGTAGTGTCCTCCGCCCTTCTCCGCTCAGTCATTTCGCAACATAATGTCGAATGGTCGGCGGCACTTAAGAGTTAGGGTTCCATACATTGACGATGACGAGGCTCATCGTCTCTCTTACTTCGAGACGATTCTGTACAGCACGGTACATTGAATTCTCGTGCGTTGCATAAAGGAATAGTGAATACTTTTACGAACTTGCCACGCTAGCATGAGCGCGGACCATGAAATCTAGTTTCTCAATTGTTTCGTGATGGTAGATTCCTTGAGTGCTATGCTTCTCCTCGACCCGTGCGACCAGTCGTCTCTGAAGATTTCGAATATCCATCAGTAGATGCCTGGTCGACAAATCGGATCTTATCTAACAAGAATTTTGCCTGAGCGAGAAGATACAGACAAGAAGAAGGACGTACTCTGAACGCCATCCGGGCGTTATCTAGGCGCGTTCTTAGCTCGCTGATTTCCTCACTTATTCGCGCCCGGTGGAGGAAGTACTTGTAACGTCGAAGTTTTGACAGAGCAGCAATTCCTCGTTCTACATCTTGCACAGTTCTACCGAGTCTTGTGATAAACGACACAAAAAACGGTTGGGGCAACGTACGACCACAACTCCAAGAGATTGGAGTCGACGACTATGCGTCCAGCGGCAGAGCTGACCTCGGTTATGACAGCAAGTGCAATGGTTGCGGCATGTTTCACCAGGGAGACGCAGTCCTCTTTGACCGCTTTAGCACACTACGAGGATGCCATAAATCAATGATTAATTGTGATAGCGTTTTCAGTACTCACCTGAGTCATGGAAATGATCTTTCGCACGGTCCCGCAGATGCATTCCGCCAGGGCTCCGAATCTTGGAACGAGTTTTGCCAGGCTCTCGGATACATCGAGGCAAAGTATCACATTAGACAGGGTATCAGCGCCGTCGAGCGCTAGTTCTGGAACGTGGTCGACGCGATATGCCTCCGTCAGCGTTTGAATGCGAACATGCATCTCGTTAAACTTGGGAAGTAAGATGCGCATCACGTCGGGAAACACGTTTCGAACACCAGTACCAGGAGAAGCACCGCAGTAGCGAAACGAGGGTCGAGCGTCAATGGTTGATGTCCAAACTAGACGGCTCAATGTGCAGAGTCGGTGTTTGCTGTACAATGTCCTGTCAAACTGTCAGTGCTCGCTATTTGTTGTGGAAGTTCATACACATCGAAACTTCGTGTGGGTGCTCCAGTGCAGTCAACCCAATGGGTGTAATATCAAATCCACGAAGATCGAAGATCCAGTACAACAAGCTTTGCAAAACGATGTATATTGGCGACATGTGCGTCACTGCCTGAAAGAAGGTCAACAGGATGAAAGTAAGGAGCCCTCTAGGCCTACGTCGGGCTTCAAAGGAAGAGCTCGTCGTATAAAGATCTCCGGGCCCTTATTCCAGCCCATTATGTCCAGCAGTGCGCTTATGGCATCAATGCAGACACGCGTATCCGCCATTAACAAGGCAAGGGAATCCTCCTTGTTTCTATCCCTGTCGACAAAGTAGTGAGCAGGCTCGAATGTACTCCGGCACCGGTTTGGATCTAGACAGACGTCCGTAATCTCCAACGCAACGTTAACGGCGCATCCGCAGGGCAAGGGCGCCTCCATGTGTACCGAGCGTCGCATGAGATAGGAGAGGGTTAACTCGAGGATGAGAGGCTGAAGACGAACGAAATCATCAGGCAGTGCGTCATCACTACCACAAGCCGAGTCTGTGTGTCCATTTGCCCACACGGTATCAGATCTCCCCTTTACACGCTCATGCGATCATGAGAGACATCTGGAGGAGTCAGGTAGCCGTCCGTTTCAGACAGGAAGTTCATGTCTTCCTACCTACACCTGTATTCGAGACTATCTGGAGCGGATTGGGAGAGGACGAAAACTGCCTCATGGGATTCTTGAAAGTCCGACGGACCTCGGACCGGTTCGAAGTACAGCTCGGTCATCGCACGTGTATAATAGTTGACGGCGTCAAGCAATAACCTGATGTATGCCTGCATCCACTCACGTTGACAGTCCAGTCTATTTCGATGCGGCCGACTGCCGACCCTCACACCCACTCCGCCACCAAGTTGAAACCGCTTCCAGTCTCGCGCTCAAGGTACTGATGGGCATTGTAGATCCGGAGATAACGTAGAGCTGAGTGAGTAGTGTCAAGCCTCTAGTACCGGGATCACCATGGCTACTTATCTGCGCTTGCATTTTCAGATGGGACAGATTGTCGGCTCGGCAGTCTATCATCAGCTACTGCGTAATCCGTTGTAGCTCGGGATAAAGCCGACATCATCTCGTAACCGGACCAGGCATGAAGTCAATAGGCGTCCTTTTTTTGAATGACGCACTCCTCCTCGCAGGTTTACTGGACTTCTT
This sequence comes from Mucidula mucida, assembly GCA_015501055.1. Classification (NCBI taxonomy): domain Eukaryota; kingdom Fungi; phylum Basidiomycota; class Agaricomycetes; order Agaricales; family Physalacriaceae; genus Mucidula; species Mucidula mucida. The sequence goes on along the minus strand of JADNYV010000065.1, from coordinate 19,796 downwards.
GAGATTTGACAGTTCATGGGGCCTAAGATGGTAGCGAGCTTATTGCGCTCAAAACCCTCAACGTTATCAAATCAGCGTCTACGGTACGACTGGTAGACTTACACCGCCGGCGCCGTCCACTGCTTTCCTAGAAAAACCAGTGCTGCGGCGAAATATTGGGGCGGACCGGCCTACGATACAGTTATATCATTCTTTTCGCGTCGTTCATCTGTAGTGCCCTAGCTCGTTTTGGAACACCTTGAAGGGCCAGGACGGAAGAACCGTCGGCTGCGCATGTCATGGCTTTCCCTCAACCGGGCTGATGTTCGCGCCGCTGACTTAGCCTGGAAGCCAGCAGACACGACTCTCATGCATGATGCCATCTTTCACAAAGGAGGTACCTTCAGGCCGGACGTTATACAGCTTTGGCTAGCGGCGCTGAGTAAATATATGTCAGTTAACATCTTCCAACCTCGTTCATGCGGACTCTGGATTGACTGACTTCGCCATTTTACCTTCCACCGTGTTACCCCACGTCTTCCCTCATCAATAGTAAATACTGTATGCTCACTTATCAGTCATCCACGGAAGTGAAGTATAACGTGGCTTGTATAAATAAAGGAACTCCACTTCTTCACTGGTAAGAAATACGTATGTCCACACCATTGCTCACAAAGTCCTTGAACAGAGCCGCATGCTCGTCCTTCTCAATCTCTTCGTCGTCGGAATCATCGTCCGTATCATCGTCCGTATCATCGTTCCGCTGCTTCCTCTGCACGTGGATATGAACTTCTCTGAGGGCCGCGATGCGACACTTTTTGGCTTGTTCTGAAGAGCGTGACTGGACCAGCCGCTTCACAGCCTCTAACTGCTGGCGATGTACCAGGACTGCGAGGAACGTCAATGCGGGTAAAGGACGATCTGAGCCATCCTTGGACTCTGAAGAAAGGAATTCAAGAATCGCCATCGGAATGGGATCCTTACTTCCTGCGCCTTCGTTTGCGAAGAAATTGAGTTGAAGGGTACTGAGTGCTTTTTGAGCCGTAAGCATTGCAATCAGGCGCGTCTCTTTGACACGACATCGACGGAATGCAAGCGACTGTAACATGCAACCAGACCGCTCAAGAAACGCCATGTTACTTCGACGGGGCCATAATGGGGGGACGCCCAGATACGATAGAGAGCGGAGAGCGGGGAGTGTCAGATGTCCGAAAACAGCATCGTTTTCACCCGCCGTCGCACAAAGGTGGAACGTTGATAGACGCATATGAGTTACGACACGAAGGGTCCTGACAGAGGAGGTAATGGAAATCCGAGGAACTTTGAGGGTCTCAAGCAGCGGTGCGCGATCTAGGATATCCAAGACGTGGACAAGCGGTATGGCAGACTCCCACGGTATGACAGACTCCCATTCAGCTAGAATGTGCAAACTGCGCAGGCAATGTCCTGCCATTGATGTCTCGATCAGCCAATCGACTGCCGACAGTGACGTTTCTAACACTTCGACGTGCGGTATGGCCTGTTAGCGACTGACTAAGCCACGAGACTCAACCAGGTACCACAGCAAGAACTAAGGGAAAAAGCGTTCGCGTTCGTAAGACTAGGCTAGGCCAGGTGTATAAACGAGATCGGAACTAAAGTACAATGATACTACACTACTACTTATATACTAGTAAGTCTGTGTTTGAAACTCCTTGTCCATACGCGTTTCCACTAGGGATGCTCCACGCCCTTGACCCAGCGTTGTATGCTACTAGTCCGTGAAACCATTAAATATGAGTGGTAACTGCATGTAAGTAATAATACTGAAACGACCATGTGTGCTACAAATGTCGGTGGTGTGTATCCAATAGGAAGTCCATGAGGTATCGGCATGTATGATGTCATCCATGTATTGGGCGTGTGTCCGAGACATGAGTACGGCTTTGGTAATGAAAAGGAGTATGATCGGTGACGAAACAGATGATGAAACAGTCCGTTGGTTGATAAGACAAGGCCCCGATTCATAACATCACCCCCTCCTTAAGGCGCAAGTTCCATTCTGCGCCAGAGTCGCTCCATGAGGGCTGCAGAGGGTAGCATGACGTCAAGGGGTTCGGTATCAGGCGGTGGCATGGGTTGGAATAAATGTGATGGGAATTGCGACATAGGGACTTTGATGCGAGCAAGCGCGGGTGGCTTCGGCTTGTTCGGATATTGATTCCGGGCCACCAATAGGTGCGTGTAATCAATTCAAGGGTCTTGTATCGTCCCAGATGCCCTGCAAGCTGTGCATCATGATGCATTCCAATAACTCTTCCCCGCAATTCCTTGTCCTTCGGTATGTAAATACGATCTTTCCACATAATAAGTCCATTTTCCTTCTCTTCCCATCCTTTTTCTTTGTTTTCTAATGCTTTTTGTATGTATCTGTCTTTGTTTCCTTTTCTTTGTTTGATTTTGTTAAGTAATTTGTCCTCCGGTGTAGCTACTGTATGTAAAGAAAATTGAATTTGTGATATAAAAAACTCCGGTTTTAGTAAAACAACGTTTTCGTTATCTTTTTCCCCCTTCTCAAGGCCTGTCATCCTTGACAAGGCATCAGCTTTCCCCATCGTCTTGCCCGGCTTGTGAATCATCTGTATGTCATACTCCGCCAACTCCGTAACCCATCTCGCTTGTCTCCGATTCAACTTCTGTGGCTTCCGGAAGTACTGGAGGTTTTGATGATCGGTAAACACCTCCCCAGTTTCCTTTGCTCTAAGAAGATATTGTCTCCAGTCGTCAATCAAGTCCATAATAGCCATCATCTCTTTGTCGTAGATCTCATAATTGCGCTCCACTTCATTCAGCGCGCGAGATCAAAAAGCTACTGGTCTCCATTTTCCGTCAACAAACTGGGAAAGAACCGCCCCGTTCGCATAGTTCGAGGAGTCTGCCTCGACTCGAAACTTGCCGTCATCGCGTGGTACAATCAGAACGGGTTCCTCCGTCATCCTCCGTTTCAACTCCTCAAATGCCTCGTGCTGCTCCATGCCCCAAACCCACTCGCCCTTCCCGGTTAGCAATGTCAACGGCTTCGCTACTCCCGCAAATCCTCGAATGAAACGTCGGTAGAAGTTGCAGAAGCCCAGGAATGACTGCACTTCCTTCTTCTTCGTCGGCTCCTTCCATTCCTTCACTACGGCCACTTTTGCCGGATCCATCTTCACTTCTCCTCCTCCAACAATAACTCCTAAGTAATCTACAGTCTGTGCCTCAAAACTACATTTCTGGGTTTTAAATACAGCTTATTTACTCGTAATATCTCCAATACCTTTCGTACAATCTGTCTATGTCTTCGAGAGTGTTCGTAAAGATAAGTATATCATCTAGGTAAACTATAACATGTCCGCCGTCAATCAACTCCTTCAAGATGTGATTCATGAACGATTGGAACGTTGCCGGCGAGTTTGTGAGTCCGAAGAACATTACTAATGGCTCGAACAGCCCTCGGTTTGTTCTAAACGCCGCTTTCCACTCATCACCTTCTTTGATCCGGATGTTATTGTAACCCCATCGGACATCCATCTTTGTGAAAACCTTTGCTCCCTTCAACTTGTCGATAAGCTCCTGAATCAACGGTAAGGGGTATCGGTTCTTGATTGTCATGTTGTTCAACTTCCGATAATCCTGTACTGGCCGAAGGCTTCCATCCTTCTTTTTGACAAAGAAGAAGGGTGATGCCATAGGTGAAATTGATGGCCGTATACGTCCCGTCCGTATGTTTTCTTCCAGGAACTCATCTAACGCCTTCTGCTCGGATGGACTAAGGGGATAAACCTTGCAGTCAACCGGTTTGGAATCAGGCGTAAGTTCTATCGCGTGATCCCAGGGTCTTCGCTCCGGTAACTTGTCAAAGTCCGCCTTGCTGAATACATCGGAAAATTCCTCGATGTAAGGTGCAGCAGAGGATGAAGGCTGTTGTGATCTCAGCTTTTCACCGCTTTTGCGATAGTTGTCCCAGTCCATCCAGAACAAACGCTCTCCCTCTTCCAACTTCTCTTCTACGTCTTCTCCTTCATCTTCCGGTGAGTTGTACTCGGGTAGATAGCCGCAGCGGTCTGGGCATCGATCAAAGTCAACGTGGATTCCGTCCAGTTGATCGTGGGGTTGTGATATGTAACCAATCTAGCCCCAAAAAGATACTTGTTTTGCCAAGATTGGTGACGGCCAACTCGATCTTTTCGGTGTGATCACCAATCTTCATCGGACCTCCACAAAACCTTTGATTGCTCCTCCCTCGTTTAGGGTTCCATCCCATTGTAACAGGGAGCTTGACCGGTAACTCCTTGATTGGGAGTCCGTTCTTCTCGACGAATTCTTTATTGACCAAGAACCCGTTGCTCCCTGTTAAGAAGGGCACTTGTTTCCCATTCAGAGCCTGTGTGTACGCTCTCTATGGTTACTCGGAGTTTCATGTCCTGCCCCTTTGTTCCCCGGATGTACTTCCTTGACTTTTTAACTCCGTCACAACTTCCACCGCAGCTTCCTTTGTCAACGCTCTGATCGCCATCACTTCTCCTCCGTCGCTTCTCTTCTCTCCGCTCCGGCATCCATGCTCTCAGAATTCCCACTGCTCTCGGCACGTCTCCTCTCTTAGCCGTTGTGCGATCCACTCGGGCGTATTTGGCTCAAATCTTTCTTTCGCAGGTTTTGGTGGTAAAGTCGTCGATGATATTTTAGATGTTTCAGTACCCGTACTGTAAATAGATTCTGCATCTGACAACCCTTTCCTTGATGACTGCTCCGGCAGGACTGCGTCTACTGCGGGAGCTTCGCAAAACCCAACTCTTCGGCCAGCTTCTTTTCTCCTCGTCGTTCATTTCGGTCCATAAACCCCGAATCGTCTGGGGTCAACCCTTCTTCGGACAGAACCTGCTGACGTGGCCGTGTTTGCCACAGCTGAACAGAGTCCCTTTGACTGCATTGTGATGTCCATTGGTCTGCCGGCTCCTCCATAGGTAACACCGGTAGCATCTCGTCGTGTGATGGCGTCGGAGGTGGGATTTGTAGGATTAGCTCTCATGTAGCCACCTGCGGGCTTGAGGCCGGGACTGCATGCCGGACCTCTTGCTCGCCGCCCGCCTTCTCCACAGCTGATCGATCTGAAGGATCTGTGCCTTCCAATCCTTGTACTTCTCTGGCAACCCGTCTCGGCTGCCATAGATCTGGTCGATGATCTTCTCGTTGACATTGGTCTCGAGAAGTTGCACGACGAATGCGTCATCCTTTGAGTATCCTGCCTGAGTGAGCAGGACCTCGAACTTCTGGAAGAAATCTTGAGCGGTGTCTTGCCCCTGGCGCAACCGCTTGATCTGGTCTTGCGCGTCTCGCGCGAGGTTGGAATCCACAAATTGTTCCTTCAAATCTTCCTTGAACTCCGTCCAAAAGACTGTCCATTCCTCTTCTTCCTCATCGAAGTTCTGGTCCGAGTAGTTCTGGACCCATGCATCTACGTGATCTCCTCGGATATAGGAAAGAACAACATCGATCCTTTCGGAGTCAGATGTGAGGTTGTTCTTCTTGTCACGGATATATGTGAACATCAATCGCCACCAGCTCTTGTACTTGGACTTGTCCCCGTCATAGTCGTAAGGCTTGTTGACAAGGGATCGGCCTTTGGTTTTGACCTCGGCATGATGAGCGGGTGTGTGGGGAACGGTTTCGGGTGCTTCGTTGGACATGATGAATCGGGGTGATAGGATCGGAGAGTGAAAGGGTGAAAGTGGGGATATGGGTGATGCGGATTTGGATGAAACGGGTGAGGGAATAGAGGTTTGGATGAATAGGGAGGAATCACCTAGATCTGAAATAGAATCCAGGACTTGGTAGGGTGGGGAATGATGGTGTGTATTATAAGGTAAGTAAAGTAGGTAGGTATCGTAACTGTCTACGCTATTTTACCAACTACTGACTATGCATCTACGGAGCCCAAGAGCTCGTCACAAGTTTGCAATTGCCCAGCCGACGTCCCTCTGGTGTGAGGTAAGCCGAAGTTTTCCTGGGAACGGGGGTTGACCCGTAAACAGCGCCCACTGAAGTGCAACTGCCAAAAGTTCGTTCTCGTGAGAGCGGCTACTTCCAGCACCCGAGGCAGTTATCTCTAACTGTTAGCCGGCGCTACTGGGACCAATACACATGTATGCGGACGTGCGCTGGAATTAGGAATCCGTTGATCTGTAAACAGGGAAAGGGAATAGGGGACTGTGCAATGATCAAACAGCGAAGTGCTGATCGACGATCAGGGATGTGTGGTAGGTGGTAGAAAGTAGTTCCGATCTTCTGTTAGCGACTGACTAAGCCACAATACTCAACCAGGTACCACAGCAAGAACTAAGGGAAAAAGCGTTCGCGTTCGTAAGACTAGGCTAGGCCAGGTGTATAAACGAGATCGGAACTAAAGTACAATGATACTACACTACTACTTATATACTAGTAAGTCTGTGTTTGAAACTCCTTGTCCATACGCATTTCCACTAGGGATGCTCCACGCCCTTGACCCAGTGTTGTATGCTACTAGTCCGTGAAACCATTAAATACGAGTGGTAACTGCATGTAAGTAATAATACTGAAACGACCATGTGTACTACGAGTGTCGGCGGTGTGTATACAATAGGGAGTCCATGAGGTATCAGCATGTATGATGTCATCCATGTGTTGAACGTGTGTCCAACATGAGTACGGCTTCGGTAATGAAAAGGGGTATGATCGGTGACGAAACAGATGATGAAATGGCCCGTTGGTTGATAAGACAAGGCCCCCAATAAGATATGATAAGATGTAAAAGTGTGAAAATATGGCGATTCATAACATGGCCGACAGAATCTTTCGTTCGAATACGTTGTCGTCCACAATAACCCGAGCAGTATGGACTCCGGCTGCAAGCGGAATGTTGGCATTGTTCATCATATAACTGAGCTCCGGAAAACGGTAATCGAGAAACTGGATGTGGAGAGAAATGGAGTGTGCCCTCGAGAATAATCGGATGAATGTCCACAACCCGCCCATCCCGTAATCTTCACAGGTCAAGTAGCTGTCTTTGGCAATGTGGAAGAGAAGGTGGAGAGGGAGTGCAGACGTTTGCTGGATTCTGCTTCGCAAGGCGTTCCAGTATGCAGCCCGCTCCTCAGGCGACTCGGATAACAACGGATGCTTGTATGACTTATCCTTACCCTCGCCACCAGAAGCAATCAATGGGAGGGTGGTCCAGAGCCTAGGATCAGCGGGAGCGGTATTACGCCATCAACGGCACACCAGAAGGATAGGTTCGTGTATGCGGTGGCAAGCAACGATCTCTTTGTAAATATTTTCCCGGGGAGTTTGGGAAAGGGCAATGTAAGAGAGAAAGATCTCGCTCAGGACCTCCTCCGGGAGAGAACGAACTGGAGAGCGGGCAAGAAGTGATTTGTGAGTCTCGATAGAGGAGCGTAGACGTGTCTGCTCGGCGACTGTTTCCGAAATGAGCCGCTCGACGGCTGTCAGCTTGTCCTGGAGGCATTCTCGGCGCGATTCGAGCACGGACATATTAACGTCCAATTGGTGAAGCGCCGTTTCGTCTTTCAGCTGCGACTGGGCGATTTTCTCCATAATTTGACTGTCACAAAGAAAGTTGGCGGGCACGACGTCCGTGATCCTGGAAGCCCTCTTTTGAAATTTCATTGCCATGTCTTTCTATGTTCTGGTCAGAGGCGTTTATGAAGCGGATGACGATACATACATTTATTGTAAGGTGGTGGAGGTGGTGGTTCTGAATGAAATCAAGATGAAAGTCGATCAAGCCGCGTGAGTATTGTCATGTGATTGATTTGTCATGCCGGCCGGTTCGAAGAATGTCTTGTCTTCGCACTAGAGGTTATTTACTGCAGCTAAATCCACCGCTCCGAATAATTCCGAGTCTCATCAAACCTGTGTCCATTTTTGGGACCATGCCGGAATTGGCGCCGCGACGCGCTCACCTCATCGGTGCCATCCCTCTTCCATCCACAAAAACTTAACAGGGTATAACATCATCCCAAATCATCTTTCATTGCAAGGTTGTAAAGGGAGAGCCCAAGAGACGGACCAAAAACCTCGCCTGCAAATTTGGCATGAGTTACCGAAAGTGTTTCAGCGAGCATTCGGAAACCCCCGAATATTGCCAAGGGTCCAATTTTCGGGTGCTCTAAATAACCTCTACTGTCCAAATGATGCTATGTATCGTAGACATAGACATTGATCAATCGAAAGTCATGCATGTGTGTGGGAAAAGGCCGGTGAGAACCTTCGGGCCCCAACGACTTCCTGTGACGGAGACGCGGTCAGCTGCGAGGGTGGGCGGGACCAAACTCGTAAGTCGCGTCAACGGCGGACAGTCGTTAGAGCAATGGATAGAGAGAGCAGACTTCCACGTCTAGACTTGAATATGTTTGTATGATTGCTTGAGCAGATAGACATGGAGGTCTGCTATGAAAGGGAGGGAGGGTGGGGAAAAGAGCGAACGGCGGAGCCAGTCGACGGTGTGCTATTCGAGCGCGCACCGTCGACGTCGACGTAATGACGGTAACCAAAGAGGAAGGAGTTACCGCATCACGTGTCGGTGCGAAGACCTCAAGCTGCTACATACTCGTGCCTCGCACATCGCAGCTCAACAATTTGTGTTCCATTGCATATCTATTAATCGTGTTCCTATTTCTCAGATATTGCCTATGAGATCAAGCATCATATTCTGCTATTGTAATTGTAACATATTCCTGTCTTACATGTAACCTATCAAGCACCCGAATTGCGACATGTGCGCCACATCAGTTCCTACGTACACCTGTGGCTCTGCGAGTTCAAAAGTTCCACTCCCCAACTTTCCGTCCGCCCGTATCAGAGTACCGAATCACCTTGTCCTCCTCTTCGAGATGCTTGGCAGTAACCGTCTCTCCTGAAATCTCCGACGACATGTGCAGAAGCTTGAGTACCCATAGTTGCGGCTTACGTCCGTTCGAGAATTGGTCGAACAGAAAGGAGCTATCGTGTGAAAGCAGAACTGCATGCGCGAGAACTGTGCGGATTAAGATAAACTGGGGCACAGCTGTAGTGACGACTTACGGTCTGACGGTTGACCAGCGAAATCGCGAAGAAAAATGCTCCACTCGTACCGGTCAAGGTCTCTGGTTCCTTCAACTGCGAGGCGGGCCATTGTCCTCTCTACGGCGACGTTATAGCCGCCCTGTATATCAAGGCTCTGGAATGGGTCCCTGTCGTACATATACGAATACGTACGCGGAGGGTCATCTACAAGCGGCCATGGGAAGAGTCGTAATCAGGACCATTGGCCCAGGTGTTCGGCGTCGATGGATCCATCGCTCCGGTCCACCCCCACGGTTCGCGGTAACTCTGGATTCTTTCAAAGAGGAAGCGCTTCAGAGTGCCGCGCGCCGCTTGGACCTGAGATTCACGAGAGCCCATTGTTATGAACTCTGAAGACTGCGAGGTGAATGGTCAAGGACGAGGTGAGACGGTCCGGCTTTATAGAAGAAAAAAACGCAGACAAAGTTGGGTGAGACTATACTCGAACAAGAAGGTTGAGCCCACGATGAGGACGCTAAAATTGGATATCATCGACGATCGTGCTAGGACAAAGGATTGAATGAGATGGATGCTGTGCGAGAACAAGGAAGCTGAACGCGCGATGAATAGTGATCTGTATCACCGTGTGGTCAAACTTGACTGGGCTGACGATCGCTGTGCTGCATGATACTCGAACAAGGAGGTTGAGCCCAAGATCAAGCCAAGGGCAGTTCACAGGAGTTGAGTAGGACGACTTCTTGCTGCGGAAGGCCATAGAAGGGAGCGTCGAGTGATGTTCATGGCCCCGAAGATCGTCATGGCGGACAAGGGTGAGGTGAGGAGATCATTGGCGAGGCGCTTCGACTGAATACACTTGGTGAAATGTTATAGAAACTTTCTCCTTGCAGTGTTCAATGCTGACCCAGAGCATATAATAGATGGCAATTCAATGGTTTGTTCATTACATGGAGGATGAAGTTCGAATTTCGCGTCACGACTGACTTCTTCGCACGCCGTCATTCTAATTCAGCGCACGCGCGTCAATTTGTAACGCTCTTACTCAGCGTGCAGTCATCCGCCCCGAACTAGAGACACGATTCATTCTTTGCGCTGCTCCTGCGTATCTTACGCTGAATGTCGTGTTGATTCTCGACGCCGTCACAAGAAAGGAAAGGATTGTTCCATACCTTGTTCTGGCATGGCAAGCACAGGCTCGTGAACTCGACATAGCATGGTGTTGAGCCGAACCGTGATCGAGCAGCGCTCAAGAAGACTGACTTTTTGACGTAATGGAAAGTAATATCAGAAGACGACTATGCTCGTTGAAAATAGCATGCACGCCGCGAGATGGCAGACTGGCGATGTCGCATGTGTGGAGATGGTGAGAGTACTTTGTTTCACGCCCTTTTGTCACAGAGCAAGCGAGCAATGAATTATTGAGTAAGTATGATGAACACTGGGGCTGCGAGCTACGCGCCACATCAGTTATACCTATTAGGCCATTACCATTTGAGCTCTTGCTCCGAAGGATGATTTCGCATGCCATCGTACTTGATAACATATTTCTGTCTGACCTGTCCTTCTGCGAAACTTCCCTCCTTCGGAACAAGGCGTGGCTCACACTTGGCCTCGATCTCTTGTTCTTCGTTGACAGAGATTCTCAGAAGCATGAGGACCCACAGTGTAAGCTCGTCCTTGCTCGCTACGCCAAGCAGATCCTTGGTATTCTTGACGCGGAAATATATATCTGCGAGAGCTGTGGAGTCGCTCGCGTGAGGATCACGACCAAGTAAAGGCATACGTACCGTAACTATGCTCTTCTCGAGTCCCATCATCGGCCAAGTCAAGACGATGTATGGCCCAGCCGTAGGTATCCAGGGCCCCAGGCATCTTTATGGCAGCCAATGTGCGGCTCAACTGAACAGTACACCCCTCGCCGATGTCGAGGATCTGGGATGCCGATGAACTGTCGAGATCCATCCACGGAAAAGCGGTATCAGGACCGTTCGGCCAGCTTGTTGCTGTCTTTGTGGGATGCGGGTCGGGCTGTACACTGGAATCGTAATCCTGGGCGATTTCTGCGTCTAGGAAGTCGAGCAGAACTCGACGGGTGTTGGGGGAATTGTCCCAGTCGTGGGCCATGTTGAGAAGATAGATGGGGGGAGATGTGTGGAGAATGATGCTGTAATGGAGGTTGCGGCTGAGAAGTTATAGGAAACGGAACAATAGGACGGAGGCTGTGTTGGATTCTACTAGAAGGAGATTGAAGTCACGACGAGGACAATCATGATTTGATTATCATGTAAATCATCGACATCATTATTAGGCGCTTCCAGTGGACTGTAAATGGAACAAGAGAATGTACTTGGCGGATTTACCGGACTCCGAAGACGAGGCGAATCCGGGCCGCCGCGTCCATTGTAAGTAAATAGCGATTTGTTATGCCGGCCGGTTCAATTGTGGCGAACTGTCTCGTGAACTCAACATACTTACTTATCAAGTTCACCTTGCAGTAGAATGCGTAGTTCTGCTTCTTCAAGTCATCTAGTCCCACAGCCTTCACTCAGAGTGTTTACATCTATCACCACTTTCGCACCGAGTCGGACCGTGCACACTCACACTCGGGGGTGGCACACTCACACCCGGGCGCACTGCCACGCGCTGAAAAGGGCAAAACTAGTCATTGATCTCCTGTTTGTGGCATGGCACCGGTCAGGGTAGGGTAGGGTAGGTGAGATGGTGATTCCGCCGCGCGCGTCAGCGCGCCCAACACTTAGGCTTCGGGTACCAGGGGTTAGGGTTAGGGGTTAGGGGTTTGGATTGGTTAGCGGTGGATATATATATCTTCTCGGGTGGGGCGGGATGAGGGGCGCGTGGCGGGGACGAACTGTGGACCGTGGTGTTCAAATTTTGTAATTCTGTTCATGTGCTGACAGGGACCACTATGGGTGTGCACCCCCCAGTGTGAGTGTGCGCGCTGTGAGTGGGTACGAAAGTGGAGATAGTTGTATATACTCATTCACTCACGCTCAAGGGTCCTCACGTCCAACTCCCCGGTCGAGATCTGCCACTCTTGGCGATCAAGCAGCGCTGTGGCTCCTCCGACCATTCGACGTAATGGAGATTGCCCGCGACGACGCTAGCAGGGGATTTTGCATCTGGGGAGATGTTGAAAGCACTTTGTTTCACGCCCTTTCGTCACAGAGCAAGCGAGCGAATTACGAAGTATGATGAACACTGGGGCTGCGAGCTACGCGCCACATCAGTTATATCTAGTATATACACGTCTTCGTCCATTTACCAGTAGAGTTCATGTTCTGGATGCCCTCGCAAGCCCACGTACTTAATGACATATTTCCGTCTATCCTTCCCTTCTGCGTGAACTCCCTCCTCAGGAACAAGGCGTGGCTCATACGTCGTATCAATCTCTTGTTTACGAATGAGAGAGATTCTCAGAAGCCTGAGGACCCACAGTCGAGCGTGATTCTTGCTCGTGACGTTGAACAGATGTTGGATATTATGGGCGCGAAAATAGGTTTGTGCTATAGCTGTTGTGCGTGTTGAGGACCACGACGAAAGGCATATGTATACTGACTCACAATATACACTCCTCTGTAAAACTCCTTTACGCGTACGAAGACAGTATATGGCCCAGTGGTAGCAGTCTAATTCGATTCCAGGCTCCTCGATGTTAATGATTGTGCGCCTCAAGACGACAGTACGCCCCTTGCCGATCTTGAGGAACTGGGATGCGAAACGACTCGTGGGATCCATCCACGGAAAAGAGGCATCGGGACCTTTGGACCATCTCGATGCTCTTTTTACTCGATGCGCCCTGTGCGATACAGAATTGTAGTTGCGGCACTGCCTGATTTTCGCGCGTAGGAACTTGCGCAAAATTTGACGAGTGATGGGGCATTGGTGCCATTCACCGATGATGAAAACAATAGAAAAGGGGGGACCTGTGTGGATGATGATGAAGTGATGGAGGTTGCGTCTGCGGCTGGGAATTCATAGGAAATGGAACAATAGGACGGAGGCTGTGTTAGATTCTACTGGAAGGAGATTAAAATCACGATGAGGACTCTAACGATTCGATGATAACGTACATCATGAGCATCATAACTAGGCTGTGCAAGTAGACTGTACATGGAACAAGAGAATGTACGAACGCCACTCTTCGTCGGATTTACCGGACTCCGAAGACGAGGCGAATCCGGGCCGAAAGTCTAGAGCGAATGTGGGGATTATTGTGACAGGACTGATGTCATGGAGGTGAGTCACGTCGGTAGGCTTCGGACACGGGTTTGCAACGTTCCACCATCCTGCCTCCACGCCTCCATCGTCCTTTTATAGCCAGAGCCTAGCCTGTCTCTGCCCACCTAACCTACGCCCAATCCCACCTTGTCCTCCGCCGGACTACTTTATCCTTTCCATCCCGCGCAAGTCGCAGCCGTCCTTGCACAGCAGCTAGCAACGGACGACTAGCCCGTTTGCGCCACATATTACGACTCGTCTGCACGTCTGCTCTCCCGTACATATATTCCCGACGTATCATGTCTAACGCATCGTCTTACTGGCGTCGCCGTCCCATCGGCCGAGCGTCCTCTCCGCCGACTTGGGCCTGCTACGAGCAGATCTTGCACTACGACGACTCTGGTAGCGGCAGCGACGACGATCGCAGCTGTTCCGAGGATGACGAGGACTATGCCGCGCCTCCGCCGGTGTCGCATGCCGACGACGGGATGGCCATGGATATGGACGGAGTTGTCCCAGACACAGGCGCGGAGCCGCAGCCACAGTCTGATGTGGTGTCTGCGAACGCCAAGGGAAAGGGCAAGGAACGCGCTGTAGACGTGGATCTGGAGACGCAAGAGAAGATAAGGCAGAGAGAGCGAGAGCTGCGTAGACAAGAGAGGGAAAGGAAGCGGAAGGAGAGGCCGGTCATGCTTCGTCCGATTTTGACGATCCAGAAGAGCCAAGGATTCGTGTGGAACCAGGACTTGTTCGTGCCCGCGTATTGCAAGGATAGATGTGCGTTTCCTATCTCGTGTTCACCCTGCGCAGATATCAATTATCATTTACAGACATCGCATCTACGTCTCCGCCGACGTCGCACTCCCCGTTCGCGTCGGGTAATGACTTTGACCCCGTCGAGGTTGTCGAGATAAGGATAGAAGAAGGCGAATCGTGGGTACCCTAAATGTTTACACCCGCTGCTCTCGCTAGCGTAGATGCCCCGGTCACTACGTTCCCTATTACAATCATCCATCCATTTTGTTTACTTTTACTCATACATTCATCATTTACCTATCCCAACTCAAAATCCCATAACATGTACATTTATGTCTCGTCTACAGGCTTACTTTTCTGTCATCGTTGTTTTATTAATTAATCTCATGCTGCTACAAATCTGTGTGTGGTACGTGGCGATGAATTTTCTTTGCAAAACACGACCTCTTGATGGTCTTCATTAGCAAACCATGAGCCTGTATTCTCGTTCTCTTTCCCACTAGCACCCGTATTCACACCTCTCTCGTCGCTCAAAACTCACAAGTTCTCAAAGAAAGAGGTACGCATTTGTCGTCCCATTAATTGTTATCGCTTCAACTCTGGCAACAGGCAACGAATAGTCCATAATTGGGTCCGTCGTCGGGGTGATGGCAATCAAGACGTCAATTCGCGTGTGGAAGCACAAGTATGTCCAATCGCCGCAGAGTTTCAGGGATTTGAGGAGGTGCGTGGTCAAGTTGAGAAAGTTGTCATTCTCAGTTAAAACCATAAGATTCCATCAAAGTTGCTGGGTTGATCGCTAAAAGACGGAGCCAAGGGCAAGGACAGCGCAAAGAATAGCAACGAGAGGATTTAACTGACGATGCTGCCACAGCACTTGAGCGTCGCTACGAAGATAAAGTACTGCGCCTGAAAAAGTGATGGCCGACCGGCCGATCAGGATGGCGTTCAAGCTCCTTTCCTCTTGACCACGATGTTCTACTCAGTCACCATGATTCTCCGCGTTCTGACACTTGCGGTCATGGCCAATCGATACTACTTCACGGGTCTGTGTTTGATTCGCATGCCTAGTTTATGGGAGACTGTCGTCTGGAGTATAAGATCTGCCCAGTGCCACAGACGCTCGACGGTTGGATGTATCCAGAGGACGTTACTTCGCGCATGGACAGCGTGGCGATCTCTAGCGCCCTTCTTTCGGACACATGCGTTCTATTTGTATGTCTTGCAAGGACCGTCGAAGACTGTCCCTCCGAGCTACCCTTTGCTTGCAACGGACTAAGAGTATCCTTTTCCTCGAGTCTACGCGACACAGATTTATTGGCTGTTCATGGTGGTTAGTGCACCAAGATGTCTTCCCGCCTTATGCTCATTTCAATCTCTTACTCCGCTTGAAAACCAAGTCGTGGGCTGCCCGTGACCAGTGGCAGCATGGGAGAGACGACGTTATCAAGTGTGTACTGTGCCATCTCCCTTCTTGACGTGTTCCTCATCATTCTTAAAAGGACGCGTCATGGAGCATTATATTCGTGTAAGCGTATCCTTAATTGAGTGTCACTGACGAAAGCTTTCTGCTAGTTGATTCCTCGCCAAGATTTTCCCAAAGCGATGGATCTTCTGGATGACATGGCTCTGGGATGATGTCGGTAGTGTCGTTCCTACGGCAGCGGAGGCTCTTCGCCGCCTGCGTGATATTACCCGTAGATGTCCGGAGTTCCAGTTGGCGACAAATTATGGCGGGCGTCCTTGCTGCTTGAAAAGCTACGTAGGCGGTGGTGTTTATTCAATGCTCATAAAGAGCGTTGTCATATCAGTTTCGGGCATATAGAGAGGAGCGTAGATCGTTCAGGTGTCACACAGAAAGTTGGGTGGCACGACATCTGTGATACTAGCGCCGCCGCCGCTCTGGTGAGAAGTCATCATGATCTCTGTCTATTTTTGAATTGAATAAGCGATGTCCAACTTAGCTCACCTCAAATGTCCAAATCTTCGCTGGGGATTCGTCGGAAATCGCCGGTGGTACACGTCCTACAGAGTTTGGTCCCGGGTTCGCCGGTAAAATCCGAAGAAGAGTGGCGCAGCCCACTGGAGCTGTACTACTTCGACGATCTCATATATTTGTGTTCCTATTATAGACCTCTTGTAGCAGGTTAAATCTACCGTCTGTCCAGTCCTATTCAGCTAATTTGTCTCAATCTTGGGTTCAACCTCCTTGTTCGAGGATAATGAAGCACAGCATTCTTGGGCCTAGTCGTGTCCGCCGACCACACGGTGATAAAAATCACTATTCAGTGCAGGCTGAGCTTCCTTTTTCCGGCGCAGCATTAATCCCATTCAATCCTTTGTCCTAGCACGATCTGCGATGATATTCATCAGCCGTTCCCGGGTTCAACGTGCACAGCCTCACTCCCATTGTTCTTTGGGCTATAAAAGCGCGGCTTGATAGCTCATGAATGTTTATTCTCGCCATCTACTACTACTACTGCTTCATCTCCATGGCTCCCCCCTACCCGCTTTCGACTCTCTGGGTGCATTCCTTCGGACAACCAAAATGCGAAGGCCTAAATACCCGGACCACTAAAAATTTGGAGACGACATCCCTGGCCAATGGCCCTGATAGCTATTTCCATGGTTGGTGAGCCTCGGAACCAAACTCTGCATAGGCGGAGGGTTTCATTTTCTTAAGGCGCACAAAGGCCATAGTGGGTCTCAACTCGACGTGTGCGCCTGGGAATAATTCTATCTGTTCCGTCTAATCCCGAATGTGAGTCGTTCAACCCTCTGCCTCGAATCATGTTCCTCAACGCAAGCCGTGCAGTCGTGGCGGAAGTGTCTTTCCAAGGCAGATATCTCTGGTCAATGGTCGTGAATGGCAATGAACTCCATCGACGGTGGATACTCGAGCTTCTGGACATCTCTCGAAGAACCGAACAGAAGGTTGCGGCGGTATATCAACGACTCCAGGGGGAAGGACAGCGAATTGTATACACGGTCTACGAAGGGGGGAAATGGTGTGGAAAGAGTTGCCTTTATGAGGGAAAGTCTGAAATATATCAGAGGTAGTAGCTCACCGTCCGGTTGTATAGAATAAGAATGATTTACCATATGTTTACCGTGGAATGTTGTAAACTCGTGTTGCCTGGGAAGAACGCGCGTGTCTCTGATGGAACACCGGCACAACGGCCCGGGGTCCTCTTCCAACACTACCACCTTGGCATATAAGTAGGTACTAAGCCTACCCTTCCGCTCTTTGATGCTCGCTGAATGAGATTCAAGGAGACACGACAATGACTCACCATACTTCTCGAATTACGGACGTTGTGCCCGCCAACTTTCTTCCTGGCATCCAAACGATGGAGACGATTGCCGAGGCACTGCTTCTGGATGAAATGGCGCTTTCTTCGTCGAAGGAGAAATTTTCTGTCCTCCACTCGCGCCGACGATGTCTTAAGGATGAGCTCGCATCCGTGGAACGACTCATTTCCGACGTCGTCGAAGAGCCTTCGCGTCTTAGCTCCTCTATCGCGATCATAAATCCCTTCTTACCTACTCCCCGGTCTGCGCTCTGCCAGCGGAAGTCCTGAGCGAGATATTGCCTCATGATATTGCCCTTTTGCAGCCCGCGGAAAGATATGTTTACGGTGAAATCGTTGCCTCTCATCAATTCATACCCCGTCCTTCTGGTTTGTCGTCGGTGGCGCACCACGACTTTGGCGGATCCACGACTGTGGACCACCATCCCTTTGATTGGTTCTGGTGAGGAGTACACTCCATGCGCCCATCCCTTGATATCGGTCGCCTCAAGAGCGGGTTGCATACTGGAAGGCGCTAGAAAGCAGAATCGAGTGGACGTCTGCACTCCCTTTACACCTTCTCTCCCACTTCACCGACGAAAGTGGACTCAGCGATCCTATTGCTCGCTGCAGACATTTTTCGCTTGTTGCCCAGGGCGAACACCATTTCCTCAGAATGTTCTCTCCGTTTGAAGGTCTACTAGAGTTCTTATCGGTCATGGACACCGACATTCCCCATGCAGACGGAATTCATACTGCTCGGGTTGATGTCATGGACGAAGCGTTCTTTCGGAGCCAAAGATAATGTCCGTAATACTAATACCGAATGTGGAAGTGCTAAAGTGGTGTCATTGGATATCAAGCAGTGGTTCGTCGATGCACCAGGCGCAGGTCATCGCCTGCGCAGCTTGCATGGTCTGTGACGCAGTTTGGTCATATCTCTTGAGGAGCTTGTGGATCTTCTAGATCGCGCGCCGCTGCTTGAGTCCCTTAAAGTTGCTCGCGTCTCATCACCCTACTACCGGGACTCTCGAGTTGTAACCCATAGGCTTCTGGCACGTTCCACCTTGCTCTTGTGACATTCGATGAGAACGAGCGATCTTTGGACACCTGACACTCCCCACTCCGCGTTCCTATGGGTTGAGGGGGCCCAGCATTTGGCCCTGTCCAAGCAACATGGCATTTTTCTGAGCGGTCTGGTT
Organism: Mucidula mucida; assembly: GCA_015501055.1. Taxonomy (NCBI): domain Eukaryota; kingdom Fungi; phylum Basidiomycota; class Agaricomycetes; order Agaricales; family Physalacriaceae; genus Mucidula; species Mucidula mucida. Next base: position 1,255 of record JADNYV010000065.1, on the reverse strand, counting down.
GCATGTTAACGGACCTTGCTGTTCGTCGATGCTGGAGCAGCGAGGTCGACCTTATGAAAATGTTCACAGCGCAAAAGGAGATAGTCACCCTCCAGTACAGCCATTTCAGAGATGACTTGGGAGTTGGATCTTCCCTTTCGGAATCAATCTTAGAGTCCTGTCCACGAATCCAGAGGGTACTTCACATCTCCCTTTACCAGTGTTGACGTCCCTCAGGTTTTTGTATTTTCACATCAATTGGAGGCCGCCAAACGCTAATCCAGTCGCGTTCTGGAGAAGCCGCAGGGTGTCGCATCACACCACTTCGCGAAGTCGACATGCAGTGCGGACGGTGCACGGAGGCCCAGTGAAGCCGAAGGAGGAAAAGACAGCCATGTTCAACGAGTTCGCGAACAAGGGCATGAAAATTCAGATTACATTTAGAACTTGGTTCGGAATGTAGAGAGGTGATCCTTGTACAATGGTAGACGTAGCTTCACTTCGTTTGACCACACGGGGCCATTCCGTGGACACGGCAACTCATGCTGCGGACCAATGACAGCACAAGGTTAAGAAGAGCGCGAGAATCTCTGGGAAGAGCACCAAAGAATGAGCGCGACAGCCAACTTCCTCGAAAGCGAAAATGCACAAGTTACTCAAACAATGACCGGCATGCCGGCATGACAAGTCAATCACATGACGCTATTTACTGACAATGGTCGTGCTTGACTGACTCTCTTCAGAACCACGACCACCCAACCCCACCACCCTGTATAAAGTAAGCACCATCTTTACTCTCAGGAACCTCTCTAACTCCAATGTAGCCATCACGATGAACTCTTCTCGCATCACGGACGTCGTGCCCGCCAACTTTCTTTGTGACAATCAAACAATGCAGAAGATTACTGACTCACAACTGGTGGATGAAAAGGCGCTCTATCTGTTAGAGACCAATCTCTCCGTACTCGAATCGCGCAAAGATGCCTCAAGGATGAACTAGCAGCCGTTGCACGGCTCATTTCGGAGGCAGTCGCCGAGCAGACGCGTTTACGCTCCTCCATCGAGACTCATAAATCCTTCTCACCCATGCGCCAGTCCGTGCTCTTCCAGGAGAGGTACTGAGCGAGATCTTCCTCCATTACATCGCCCTTTCCCAATCCACGCTGGGAACTGTTTTCAAAGAGATTGTTTTCAAAGAGATCTGTTAGCGACTGACTAAGCCACGAGACTCAACCAGGTACCACAGCAAGAACTAAGAGAAAGCGTCGCGTTACGT
>JADNYV010000649.1:0-18720 GCA_015501055.1 Mucidula mucida | reverse complement strand
TTCAATCTCTGATATTCATCAAGCAACAGTCGCGTCCTGTGTGAATGATGGACGCACTTAGTTGAACGGGGTCGCCGTCAGCATGACTGACGTGATGAGCGCCCTAACGAAGATATCAATGGTGAGAATGACGTGGCTTTTGACCGTGCGACCACATACAGCCCACAGACTAGTATACTTGACGGTTTTCGGATCGGTCGGAAAGACCTCTGCGACGATGGTGACTGCATATCCTCCTTTCTCTTGAATCTTCAATGCAGTCGTCAGTCCGATGACGCCTTAACAAATAGTCAAGTAGGTAAGAAAAGGGATTGAAAGAAATCATACCAGCTCCAATCACAATAACTTTGTGCAGTTGTTCCGCCATGGTTATAGATGAAGAGCGAAATGCCACAGTGCCTTTATACTTGCTTTATACCGATCATGATAACGAGTCACGCTATCTTCCTGCTCTATTCCGAATGTTATCCGCCGGCATTCTATAGTCATGAGTTCGATGTCTAACAGGCGTCGAGACCTCAAAGTGTCCTCAAAGCACGTCGGACAAGTCCGAATTAATTAAATTCTACCGAGACAAGCTCTACGTCGGTCAATCAATCCAAAGAAATTAGTAGATACCTTCACTCTGTTTTGTCCGATTCTCGATGAATCATCTTCATCTCTTTTCGCGGAGGCTGCGGCTGCCCGTTGGCTTTGGCAACACGTTTTGCTCGTGAATATTCCCACCTCCTTGTCTCTAATGAGTTTACCGTGACATGGGCCATGATGGATGAGAGGGAATGGTGTCGTAGAACTCGGGAGCGAGAGCCGGAGCGCGGGTAGACGCGTCCATGCTACGGATGGAAAATCGTGGTGCTCGTTATGATATCCCACATTATACGCAAATATGTTCAGCCATCCATAGTAGCTGTACGTTTCCTGCGGAAGCCGTCCCAAAGGTAATGTTCAGCGATAAAGTGCCCGGCCAGCGGATGGAGATTCCAGCAAAGAAACTGCTTTCAATGAGGTATATGTACGGCTTGATGCCGCCATAGGATATAAGAAGGTAGTTGACCACAAGCTGAACCGCGATGTTGCAAAAGTGCCAGGTCGTCAGCTTTTGTACACGCACAAAAGTGGGTCGCAACGCGTAGAACAGAATCTGGAATGTCCTACGAGGACGTCAAGACCAAGCCAATCACAAAGATCACGCCACGTACGCGAAAAAGACCTTGCCCAACACATTGTTAAAACACATCAATTCAAAACGCGTCGGAAGTCGGTATCAACACCGTCCTCGCCGAGGTATCTGTGATGTTCCATATGATATCCCTAGAAAGACATTATAATGGGCTTATGAACACGAGAGATGAACGCCCACTTTGAACGCAGCAGAATAGGGTATTCCGATCGGTATATTGGCAAATATCGCGAGGGCCTTATTGGCAGTAATGCCCTTGAAAGCCAAATTATGTGTAATCTCATGGATCGCGAGGAAAAGATTGTGGTTGGCCGTACCGCCAATGATATATGCAATGGCCAGGAACTTGGCTGAGAAAGGGTGGGTATCTCGAAGGTACAGCGCCAGACACAGCTGGAGGGTGACGACGCCGAAGACGACATATTTCGTCGTTGGGGTATAGCCCATTAATTTCCTGACCTGCGGGAAAATGAGATTAATTCCGGTACTGCGGGGGTATGGTGCACCTCTGGATGGGCCTTCATTATTGCAGTCCTCCGAGAGCGGTGCGGCTCCTCATCCTGCAGCCAGAGAAAATCGTTCGGGTCCTGCGGTGGGGCAGTGTGCCGTTTCCCGTCGTCCTGAGCTGTAGGCGTCGTGATAGTTGTCCGACGCGGTGCCCGCGACTTGTCGTTGACGACGGATTCTGCACCGCCGTACAGGCTGTAATCTACTAAATGATTCAAAAATATTCTGAACCAACCGTTCAAAAGCACACTTACCGACAGCCATGATGAGAGGAGGAGGGAAAGAGACGCAGCGCGGAGTTGCCATTTTAGGATGCAATCTCGGCGCGCCGCGCACGTTCCACTCAAGTCGCGACCCCATAATTACAGTCAAAATCGTATCATTTGTACATGCTGAAATTACAAGAAAGAGTCCAGAGCCAAATCACAGAGCTTTCAACGCCTTGGCAATCCAGTCATCTACAGGGTGTCCGCCAGCTTCAATATACATCTTGGCCTTGTCAAAAATAGCCTCCCAAGGCGCTTTCTCATCAGCGTCTTCAATGGAATTCAGAATCTTGCTTATGAATGCCATAACAAAGACGGTGGCAACGATTTGGACCTTCAACCCGTCAGGCAACGCGCCTTTGCCTTCTCCTCATCGACCTTGATGACTTGTAGAGCCTTCAACGAGAATCCACCATCAAATGCCTGAGCTATAGCAAGCGTCTCCAATGGGTCCTGAGAGTTGTTTGCCTAGAAGCAAATACGTTGCGCTCCAGAGGTTCTTTCGCACCAGCAGCTGGCACGCCACGCTCCTGTGTTTTCCTCACCGCTACTTTTCCCCGTGCCTGTAAGGATACTTGTCCTCGATCCTGACACTTTTCCTCAAATGCTCCATCGTCCAACCCGAGCCGGTAAAGTTAAACGACTTCACGCTCTTGGCTCGAATGACGTTCTTTTGGGGTAGACACCCCACATACTGGTCGCGCGCCTGACCCACGATTGATAGTCGCCTGCGGCCGGTGTGCTTTCCAGCCGTCGGAGCAAGCAGAGGTGGGGGTCCAGCATACTTCTGCCCAGATTCATCCACCGCAACGAAAGACGTGTGAGACGACACGATGGAGTAGGTCTTTCCGAGGCGTACAATGTGCGCCTTGGTTGTGCGCTTGAGCAAGCCAGAGTCCTCGGTGAATTTAGATTCATTGCCGGCTTTGATCATAGAATCATGTCGACCGTCCTCAAAATCTTGTACGATTTTGCGAGCAGCAAGTGCGTGAAGAGCGGGAGGTACGCCTTCGTCCTCAACGGGAAGCTGGCTGAGGGTGACGGGAATAGGAAGCTCGATATCTGAACCATCTTCGGTCACTCCGCGCAGACAGACGGTTTTTGGTACTTGCTTGCCTAGAATATGGTTCAACAAGGAAGAATCACTAGAAAGAGAATCAATGTTTACCCTTCAAAATCACGTAAACATTCAGACGAACGCCTGGAGATAGGCTTTGAATCGTGGCGGGACTGGTTTGCACAGCGGGAGGTGGAGGAAGGACCACTTTCGGAGGAGACGGAAGAGGGCGAGTATCGACTTTGGTCGGATCGGTGGACTCGTCAAAAATGTTCAAACTCTCCTTCTTCGTCTCCTCAACCGCCATGCTCTCCACAATATCATACTCATCTTCGTCGCAGCCTCCGTAGATGTCGTCTCAGGAAGAGGCCGCCCCCAATCGACCTTGATATCAGAAATAAGCGGTGTCCGCGCGGCCTTGAGCAGCCTCGCAATCTTTCCGGTGATAGCAGACTCTTGCTCCGTCACCATCATACACGTCCCATTACCCACACGTGCAATACCTTCACACATCGCTGTCGACGCCGAGTCGCCAATCCCGAGACAATAAACACGCAGGTAAGCTTTCGACGGAGCTGCAGCTACCGCGTCTTTCACCTCCTTATATACACCCTCCAAGTCCAGCATCTCCATCGGTGAGCACGAATACACTCGTAGGGCGATCAGTCTTGCGATACTTGAAACACATCGCCAGCGCACTCCGCATTTCCGTCCCGCATAGTTCGCACGCATTCCATCAACGTGGCGCGTCGCATCGTCGAGTGTCTCTTGATCGTACGGCCGACTGCCTTCTGGCCACAACATATCAGCATGGCTGCCGAAGGAGGCGATCTGGAAGTAGGTGTTCATATGAGGGAGGGAGCGAAGCATGATAGCGAGGGCCTTCGAAGCAGCCGCTATGCGTCCTCCTTCCATCGACCCAGAGCGGTCAACAAGGAAGATAAACTCTTCGCTCTTCAAGTCGGGTAGAGAAAATCTCGGAACAAAGCTGAGCGCCATTGCGAGAGTGTCGTGCTCGGGGTGAAGTTCTGCCATGCAGCGCGGCGCGTCCAGACAGCAGCTTTGATTGTAAGAACAAAGTCCTTTTCCAAGACAGACTCGGACGTGAGGGTCACGCGAGCATAGTTGGAGAAAGGCAGCTCTTTGACGTTGGGGAGCTCGGGATCGGGTCCAAGTTCAGTGGAAATGGTGTGCGACGGACATCCAACCTTGCTGATTGGCGCAGTAGCTTCTACGGAGATTTTGAGCTCGATGAAGGGCGATGTGTCACGAGAACCCGGAGACGAGACTATCTCCCTTACGGAACCAACTGTAGCAGTACCTGTACTCTTCAGCGTGCTTGGAGATTGACCATAACGAGCGCCAATGTGTACGGGGAGGTGGAAGCGGATGGAATCGTTCTCTTCGTCCTCGCTAAGTTCAGTCGAGTAAGTCAGTTCGATCTTTACTTGCTCGTTCATCGGAATGTTTCCAACAGAGACTTGAATACTGTGATTTGATTGATGATCAGCCACGCCGAATACGCAGGAGAGATACGCACCATCTGGAGTTTCTTGTCCCATGAGCGACGCTGTTTTACCTTGAGCGACTGCAACGTCATACGTGGCTTTGGCTTCGCCCTTTTCTTGAACTACACCAACAACTCGTGTACATCCTCCTTGATCATGACGAACCCAGATACCGCCGCCCTCGCGGCACTGGGAAGGCATACACCGCTTCAATGGGAGTCTGCGTGTCGTTGCCAAAGGTCTGCGTGAGCTTGACCTGGGCACCGATATCTTTAACGGCAACCGTGGCCCGGACATGCCGCAGAGGAAGCGCTACGAAATTACTCTCGTGGAAGTAGCCCAACCCGTAGTATGAACAGACGATGTAGTTTCCGCGCGCCATGCAGAATTCTGGTCGAATGAAAGGACTGGCTGTGGCTTTATAGACTTTCCGCGGGGGTCCACAAACGTCGCAGATGGAGGAGATGCACTCAATCTGAGTACATCGCAGTTAAAATACTTGATCGCGTGTGACCGTCGACAGTAATAAAGGCTGTACAAAGCGGTAAGATCGCTATCGCTATCGATAGCGACCCCAAAAGCAACGTAGCGAGCCACAGCACGAAGCTATACAAGCAAGAATGCTTACTCCGTCAGGCGCTTGCCGAGGGTGCCTAGCGAACACTGCCTGTCAGGTTTCTAGATAGACGAATCAACGCACATCCAAGCAGATGATAATCCAGCACAAGCCTGGATTAGCTTTCGAGACTGTAGGAGGGCCCAAACAAGAAAGACCGCTTGTAAGAACATCGTTTTCACTTCTCTAGGACGTTGAGATATTTAATATCTGTGATGGCGTGTCAATGACGGTTCGAGTTCTTCCAGTGGTCTAATAAACGAAAATAGCTTCCCGCTATCGCAAAAGATGGTGTTCCGTTTTAGCATGCTCCCCAGAAGGGAAATGCTGTTGCAGTCTGCATAGCTTTCACAGACTTGAGGCACAATAGTGGTTAGATAAGTTCTTTCAGAACGACGGCTGTCCTCCAACCCACAACAGTCGAAATGGGTCTTGAATTGAAGTCTTGAAGAAGAAGGAAGATTGATGAAGTTCCCGAGGAAGTCGGACAGCCCCAGGGAACGCAGTGCAAAGTAAGAGGAAGTCTTGTCCGAGTGTCGGGAGATCAATCGCATTCATGAAGCATACTGCAGATGAAGGAATCCTGGGCGTCCGCGCTTCTGCGCGTATGGACTAGTGGCGCGCGTGAATAAAAACATGGAAATTGGAATGTGATCGATGTGATCGACTCAACGGACGCTGGCGGTATGCCACACATGGCCATACAACCCGCCGCTGTCCTGCCGGTGACCTACTGCAGTTAGTCTCGAAACCCGACTCTGCGTTTTGCAATGCCACTCACTCCCAGTCTTTCATCTACGTCGAATACCCGATATCACTTTGCTGATGTGATATACGCACAGTTGTAGTATCTGAGGACGGTAAGTATACGTGATCTCGACCTCAACGTACATTCAAAGAGAACGAGTGTAAAGTATGGTTATTTTTATGACAAACATGAGGCTGACTATGTACCAATCCACCATTTTGTTGGCTGTGATACTCCGTCGATAGTCTTAAAATCCGCCCGGCCTTTGAACGAGGTGCCTTTGAGCAACAAGGGTAACCAATATGTGTCGGTTTGCCACATATTATTGAAAGGAAGTTCATTGGTATTGAACCACTGCGGTCTCATCTCGTCCGTTCTAGGCATATCATGAAACCAGGAGTCGTGAACAGTGAGAGAAGATGAGCTTACTCAATTATGTCGCCAGTATATTCCGTGGCACGGTAGATGTCAATGTAAAACGCCCAATCGGTCCCTTCTAGAGTGAACAAGAGCACCCCGGCGTGAGTAAGTGGAGCAGTGACACCAGATTCCTCCTAGAAGATGTGGTTAGAAGGTCGATGGTGGGGCGATCCATCTGAACTGCATACTTGAAGTTCACGTAGGGCAGCTTCTGCGCTGTTTCTCCGGGTTCAACTTTGCCACCTACCACATACTAGAATTAGGCGACTCCCGGAAACAAATCGTTGTTGTAGGTTTATACCAAAGCCATTGAAACTAATCATCATTTCAGTATGAGCGATGAAAGCATCAGGGGGCAACATACAATCCTTGTCCGACTCCACGCTTCTTGTGTCCGAGAAGAATCTGTTTATCGTATCAGAGTAGAACTTGAATAATGACGCGTTTTTGGCGCGAATTTGTTGAGCAATCGAGATCGCGAGTGGCTAAATCACCTTGTCGTCCTGCAGGATAAAAGCGTTCGTGTAGAAGCGTGTCTGCTTGATTTCACTCCATTTCTGGTTATCTCCACCAGATAATAGCAAGGACAATTGGCCTTCAAGACCTGGAGGAAGCATTTGTGGGTCCATGGTGGGCGAGTCGATGTGTTTGGCATTGTTAAGATCGCAGACCAATCACTGTAATGGAAAGTTGCACAGCCACGAGCTGCACTTACTGCTCGCCATCATCGTCGTCGTCTTGTAGAACGATGTCTGCAATGCATGACCGGCGCAAACGACGTCCGTCGCTGTCGCCCGACAATGACCGACCCCGGAAACGGCGGGAACCGTCCCCGGAGGAAGGCGAGGTCGACGACGGAAATCACCCGCCACAACCCAGTAGTTCTGCTACGCCACTTCCGCCTGCGCGTTCAGAGGACCCGCCCAAGAAGAAGGCAATCAGCTTTCCATTCAAGACGAAAGCCGCCGCGCCGCCAACTGCGCCGCCGTCGAGTTCAACGGCACCTGCAGTCGATAACTTCTTTCCTGGTCCTGCTGATATCAAGAGGATTGACCATAAACAGATGCAAGACGAGAGGAAGGCAGCTGCCCATGCACAGAGACAGCGAAATCATCCCGACCATTGGGAGCCCACAGCGGACCGTTACGCACCACGCAGGCGTTATTCACCTTCACCTTCACCCATACGTTCACCACCTCGTGAACATGACAGATGGCGGAGTCAACGACAGTCCCGTATTCCCTCACCGCCGCGACGACGAGAGAGAAGCAGAGATTACGACAGAGACAGGTATAACTCATACCGGCCTTCTTATGACGAACATCCTAGCTGGGGACTGCGCGACACGGACCGTTCATACCGTCCGACCGACTCCCGACGCGATAATCGTCCTACAGAGCGTGGCCGTAGCCGTGAACGTGCCGTATTCGACCGGCCGCGGTCGCCCAGGACTCCACCTGGCCCCCCGCCTGGGCGCAATCGCAGTCCAAGCCGGCCGTCATCGCCCCGCCACCGCGTTATATCGCCGCCGCACTCAGACTATGCAAAAACACCTCCGTTCCCTCCGTCTTGGCCTATCAAGCAGCCTCAAGACTATCGTCCAGTTTCTCCTCCTTCCCATCCACCTCCCACAGAGCTACCTCCCCACCGTCACCGTCACCCACCGCTCCCCCGCCAGCTACACCGCCAGCTCCAGCGCCAGCGCCTGAACAGCGTCCATATCCCGTCCGGCCACCACTTTCCATCCGACCTCAAGCTCCAAACAAGGATCATGCTCCTCCGTCCCTTCCGTTGCCAAAACCACCTAAACAGCGTATTGAAGAGAAGAAGCCTCTACCACCAAAGCCTAAGGTTCGGAGACCCCTTCCACAGCGTCGATCCCGGAAGCAAGAAGAACAGGCGTACGGCCGTGTTTTCAAAGGGTGCGGATTGCAAGCCGATTACGATGTTACAACCAAGCTCGGTGAAGGTACTTTTGGGCAAGTATTCTTCTTTCATGCTGAGCTATCGTTAATCTTTATTTTAGAGAGGTTCACAAAGCCGTACAAAAATCGACCGGAAAAATGGTTGCTTTGAAACGTATCTTGATGCACAACGAAAAGGAAGGCATGCCGGTCACTGCGCTCAGAGAAATCAAGATTCTCAAGGCTTTGAAACACCCCTGCATCCTCGACATAGTGGACATGTTTGTCGTTCGAAGTAAGTTGACTTTCTTTTCATGAGATTTCAGAGTCATATGGATTATAGGTACCGAAAAAGACCCTTTGTCAGTGACTATGGTCTCCCCGTATATGGATCACGACCTTGCTGGCCTCTTGGACAATGAACGTGTCAAATTACAACCCAGTCACATCAAGTTGTACATGAAGCAGTTGCTGGAAGGCACAGAGTACATGCATCGTGTATGTTCTTTTCTGTTATCGCTGGGCCTCTTTTCTGAGTCTCGCAGAACGGCATACTGCATCGTGATATGAAAGCCGCCAATTTACTCATATCCAACGACGGTAGTCTGAAGATTGCAGACTTTGGTTTGGCCCGAGCGTTTGATTCTCGGGTTGAATTTCGGGGCAAAGAGCGAAGATACACTAACTGTGTTGTGACCCGGTGGTACCGGCCGCCTGAGCTTCTCATGGGTGCGCGAAACTACGGCGGAGAGGTGGACATATGGGGTATTGGGTTCGTGCCTTCCTTATTCTACTGGCCTATATTTACTCATCAACACCCCATAGTTGCGTTCTGGGAGAAATGTTCACTCGACGTCCAATTCTTCCAGGAACATCGGACATCGACCAGCTCGAGAGAATATGGGCACTCTGTGGCACACCAACGCAGCATACTTGGCCGAATCACGACGCCTTGCCTGGATGTGAAGGCGTGCCCAAATTCTTCAAGGATCATCTCCCTAGGAGAATCAAGCAGAATTTCAACAGGTTTGTGGAGAGCTAAGGCTCTGTAACCCATAACTTACTGTCGTTTGGTGTCAGCGTCGATCCAGAGACCGTAGATCTCTTGGACAAACTGCTAATACTAGATCCTGCGCAGCGGCTCACTGCTGCTCAAGCGTTAGACCATGACTACTTCTGGACAGATCCTCTCCCTGCAGACCCGAAGTCGTAAGTGTTATTTTTTCTCGCGTACCGCCCACGTACTTATACCACTTCAGTTTACCGTCTTATGAACCTTCTCACGAGTTAGACAAACGTGGTCAACGTCCTCCCAATCAACGGCCCATCGGCAACGCTCAGCAACAACCCGTTGCTCAACCTCGTCGTCCGATTTACGTCCGAGATGTCGCCCCGCCACAGCAGCAATACAACCACCCTCCCATAGCACCTAACTTGTATCATTCACTGCCGATGAATCCTGCATTACACCGAGATCATCCTTCCGGCTTCAATCCACATTATCAGAAATTCCTTGGTCCTCGAGGTGGTGGGCCTCCTCACGGCCGACGAGATGGACCTCCTCCCACGGGTCCTGTGACTAGCCGCTATCCTGTGATCAGCCACCGCGATCCACGACTCCCACCGAACCATCCTGCGAACGCACCAAATGGGGCAGCTAATTGGCGGGGTGGGGGACCCCGACAGCACAATTGGCGCGATCAAGGTGGCGGTCCCAATCCTTTGCCATATTCGTAGACGCGCTGTCTTGGCTTACATGTTGCGGGGTTGAATCTCTTCCTTTCTAATTTCCTGTACAACACTAACATCTACACGCGCACTCACACATGCATTATTGTACATATCCACCATCTGTAATTCACCCGCTGCATTCAATTTAACACTACTTTCTTGTTTCCTTGCACTAACTCTTCTGTTTTGCAGGTCCTAAAATCTCTACTCTTTCTAGATGTTACTGGTTTTGTAGATGGCGGCTGTTGCGTCTGCCAGCCGCACATCCCGATGATTCATTTGCAGCGATTTCACCATCTCTAGTCCCAATTGGATCTTCGCGGCAATGAGCACCGGACGCTTCGTATGCTCATCAGCCTGTCAGACTCAGGATGTCCAAGAGGATGTTACAATGCTAAACCCATCATCTCATTATCAGGTTTTCTCCTCGCTGGCGACTCTCACAAGACGAGACCGTGACAATAGAACACCCAGACGTATGCTCATGCCTCTGTATGCTAACTCAAGACTTGTACTTAATCAACAGTAGATTTAGTCTGCATGAGGACAGCAATTGCTCTTGTAGGAACTTCATGGCAGTGCACCTGCAGACCCCACTAGTATCGCGTCTCAACCTGTGATGTCAAGGTTCTTTGCCCTCTCGTGGCTCGCAAGTCACCTTTCGTGCATTAAAGTAATCGTGGCAACCTCGCAGAAGTTAATATTTACGCGCTCGAGACAAATTGATGTTATAGGCCCTCTCCGCGTCCTAGAGCCTAAACGTTCACGAGGGACCGCGGCAAAAGCATAGCTTATATAGCGAGGAGAAACGTGAGTACTCCGCACAGCCATTTGTCCACTAACTGTTATGAACTCAGAATGAGACTTTCGATCTCAGTCCCCTGAGACTGCGGACCCGACATGTCTATAAACCGTCGACCAATCCTTAGTTTCAACAATCATTAATCATTCCTCATGGCATTCGGAAACTATTCCTCTTCCAGCTCATTCTTCGGACTAGGTTACTTCCACGAGCATGACTTTGTAGCGCTTCCTCTGCGCCATGTCCACACCAATGTTACCATTAAAGAGATTGGCGCTCAGGTCAAACTTACGCAGACCTTTGGCAACGACGCAAAATCTCCAATCGAAGCTATGTATGCGTTTCCTGTACCCGCGAGGGCCGCGGTATCTGGGTTCGTTATGATCAAGGAGGATGGGACGCGAGTTGTTGGTGTAGTGCAAGAGAAAGCTGAGGCCAAAGCAACGTATGATGCTGCAGTCGCCCAAGGCAAAACAGCATCGCTCATGGAACAGCAGACTCCGGACGGTATGTGTGTTTCTCCAACTCGTATTTGACTTGGCTAATCATCAATCAGTATTCCAAGTCTCCGTCGGAAATATCGCGGCTCATGAGGAAGTACAGATCGAATTGACTTACTCAACTGAGCTCGCCGAGGATGAAGAGAACGATTCTATTCGCTTTCATCTTCCCGTACACATCGGCGCTCGTTATGGTGAAGCTCCGAGCACACTGAAGAGCTCAGACACTTCCACACTTCCTTCATGTCGTAGCGGCAAAGCGCCGTTCATCGAGCTCAAAATCTCCGTAGAAGCTACTGCGCCAATCAGCAAGGTTGGATGTCCGTCGTACACCATTTCCACTGAGCTTGGACCCGATCCTGAGCTCCCCAACGCCAAAGATCTGCCTTTCTCCAACTACGCTCGCGTGACCCTCACGTCCGAGTCTGTCTTGGACAAGGACTTTGTTCTTACAATCAAAGCTGCTGGCCTTGACGCGCCGCGCTGCATTGCAGAGCTTCACCCCGAGCACGACACTCTCGCAATGGCGCTCAGCTTTGTTCCGAGATTTTCTCTACCCGACTTGAAGAGCCAAGAGTTCATCTTCCTCGTTGACCGCTCTGGGTCGATGGAAGGCGGACGCATAGCGGCTGCTTCAAAGGCTCTGGCTATCATGCTTCGCTCTCTTCCGCACATGAACACCTACTTCCAGATCGCCTCTTTCGGCAGCCGTGCTGATATGTTGTGGCCAGAAGGCAGTCGGCCGTACGATCAAGAGACACTCGACGATGCGACGCGCCACGTTGATGGAATGCGTGCGGACTATGGCGGGACGGAAACGCGGAGCGCACTGGCGATGTGTTTCAGGAGTCGCAAAACGGATCGCCCTACGAGTGTATTCGTGCTCACCGATGGAGATGCTTGGGACTTGGAGGGTGTATATAAGGAGGTGAAGGACGCGGTCGCTGCAGCTCCGTCGAAAGCTTATCTGCGTGTTTATTGTCTTGGGATTGGCGACTCGGCGTCGACAGCGATGTGTGAAGGTATTGCACGTGTGGGTAATGGGGCTTGTATGATGGTGACGGAGCAAGAGTCTGCTATCACCGGAAAGATTGCGAGGCTGCTCAAGGCCGCGCGGACACCGCTTATTTCGGATATCAAGGTCGATTGCGGGCGGCCTGTTTCTGAAACGGAGGCTGGCGACGAAGATGAGTATGATATTGTGGAGAACACGGTGGTTGTGGAGTCAAAGAAGAAGGAGAGTTTGAACATCTTTGACGAGTCCACCGATCCGACCAAAGTCGATACTCGCCCTCTTCCGTCTCCTCCGAAAGTGGTCCTTCCTCCACCTCCCGCTGTGCAAATCAGTCCCGCCACGATTCAAAGTCTCTCTCCAGGTGTTCGTCTGAATGTTTATGCGATTTTGAAGGGTAAACATTTATTCTCTTTCTAGTGATTCTTCCTTGTTGAACCATATTCTAGGCAAGCAAGTACCAAAAACCGTCTGTTTGCGCGGAGTGACTGAAGATGGCTCTATCATCGAGCTTCCTATTCCCGTAACCCTTAGCCAGCTCCCCATTGAGGACGAAGGTGTACCTCCCGCTATTCACGCACTTGCTGCTCGCAAAATCGTGCAAGACTTCGAGGACGGTCGACATGATGCCATGATTAAGGCTGGTGTTGAAGCTAAATTCACCGAGGACTCTGGCTTGCTCAAGCGCACAATCAAGGCGCACATCGTACGCCTCGGAAAGACCTACTCAATCGTGTCGACTCCCACATCTTTTGTTGCGGTGGACGAATCTGGAAAGAAAGTCTCTGCAGAGGTATCTGCTCCTCCTCCTGTCGTTGACTATCGTGCGGATGTTCGCATGTACGGGGCTGCCCCAGCTGCCCCAGGGGCGTCAGTGCGTTGTAAGACATTTAGCAGGCCCAGCACTGGCGTGGGATCTGTCATGTATGCGGGATATCCACCTCCACAGCACCGCGGGATGGTGGACATTCCAGACGATGACGTAGAGGCGCCTCGTAAAAAGTCGGCGACGAAAGGGAAGGAGCGTCGCGTGTCTGCTGCCGGACCGAAAAAGCCTCAGGATCCGTTGGAGGCGCTTGCTAGACTTCAGGCGTTCGACGGGGCGTTCTCGTTGAAGGTTTTGCAGGTTGTGAATGTCGACGAGAAGAAGGCAAAGGCGGCGTTGACGAAAGGGCTGAAGGATGAATTGGTGGCCACCATCTTTGCTATGGCGTTCATCAGCAAGACCTTAACTTCCATCAAAGACGCGGACGAGAAGGCACCGTGGGAGGGCATATTTGAGAAGGCGAAGATGTATGTTGAAGCTGGCGGAAACCCTGTGGATGATTTGATTGCTCAGGCACTGAAAGCGCTGTAGTTGTGAATTTGGACTCCTCCTTGTATTTTTAGTAACAGTTTGTACAAATGATATGATCCTGATCAAGATCGGTGTGTTCGTTGTGTAGAGTGAGTAAGACTCGTATCGACGATATCCGCAGACCGAACATGACACAGCCGACCTCTTGAGTCTACAATATGCATTAGACATAGAGGCATGTCCACTATGTGGCGTCGCTCTCATGGCCGATCCTTGCCAGAGTAACAGTCAGAAAAAAAAGACAGCACAGTTGAAAATCTAGATAGAATGTCGATTGTGTTGATGGCCATGTTATGAGAGCCATTGAGCTGGACGGTCCCGGAGTACCCGTTTGTTGGTGTGCCGACACAAGCATCGTTATACGGTTTCATGCGTCTAGCTAGAACCCGCTCGACTCTTGCTGTATCTGTTTTGTACGTGAATAGACAAGACCGTAGCAGTCTTCAGTTGACTGACAGTAATAGAGATTGAGGGGGTAGCACAAGGGGCGCGCTTTCGGTAAACGCCGGATGGCTGACGTCCATGACGAGGTTCGCTACGTCACCATGACACGCTTTAAAGCTTGCCAGTCCCGCCAGTTTTGAATCTAAACCACCACTGTCTCGACGCGTCTCTTGCCTTGAAACTGCGCCCCGAATATTCTAAAGATCTCGCTCCATTCAATTCCAGCAGACCATGTCCCGCCCATCTTCTCCTGGTTCAAACAAACCGCTCATGAAACCTGTCTCCGCACCACTCTCATCCACGCGTCTGAGTCGCCTTATATACCTCCTCGCACTTATCACCACCGCCCTCGCCGCGTATTACTCCTGGCGCGTAATGCAGTGGAAGACTGAAGTCGGCGGATGGTGGAATCTTGCACTGGGCGTTCCTCCAAAATCACACACGGAGATGGGACAGGGATCTAGCGAAGCAGGCAGTGATACCGTCGAGGCGCATATCATAGCACTCGCGCTGTCTCTTGGCGTACCAGCGCCGGATCTGGCCAAGGCAATCGCGGGCGCAGTGAGAGCATACGTTCCGCCAGCGAGTTTGAGCTCGGTATCCGAGTCTGCACGCGCGACGGATGGCAAGTTGAGTCCGGTGTTGGAGGAACTCTTGCGTCAGAGTGGAGCGGACGAACAGGCAAATGTTGACGCAGATTCGACTGCTACGCCTGGCGTGGTGGAGAGTGTTATAGGCGGATTCGTAGGCATGGATGAGCCCTAGTAGGCAGACTTCCAACATGCACTGTACAATGTATTGCAATTCGCGCGGGTAATCAGTGGAGGGCATTAGTACGCATTAATTCAACAAGTCTTTCTATCAGGTTTTTTTGAGTCTGGAAGGGCTTTTCCGTGCCCTATAGTAAATATAGCATGTCGCGACCTAAATGTGAGTTGTTCGCTTAACTTTAAGACGCAGCCAAGACAAGAAAGCGACACCGATATCACCACTTATTCAGGTCATCACTCGGCGAGTGTGAGATTGTGGAGAATCAGGGAGTATGTTGTTGCTGGGATTACTGACAAAATGATACGACAAAACAACTACGAAGTGACCAATCTGCGTAATGAATACAGAGTCGATGTCGTCTATACACTGATAAAATCATGTACGTCCTGGTGGCACATCACACAGAATACGAAGCTCCAGCTCGTCCCCAAGACCATACATCTTCTGCCAACCTCCCTCCTCGACCCAATTGAACAGACAACTTCCAGCCCCATTCTGCGCACCAAAAATGTTCAACTCCATCGGTTCGACAACCCAGCCTTGTCCACTCTCGCTTGGTATACAGTGCACATCGAACGTATACCCCGTAGTGGGCAGCTCCGCGCCCATTAACGCCCTGAACTTTTCGTGACACTCTAGCATCTTCTCCACGACATCCTCCAGCTCCTTTGCATCGACATCCCCCCATGCGCCACTGCTCCCGTATTCGCTGATCGCCCCTACCCGCCCCGAAGGCGGCACGAACATCCTAAACTCGTTGCGAGTCGCAATTTCGGCGCGCCAAGGGAGAAAATGCAGCCTTTCAGTGCTTCCGGGCATCGTATGCGCGCGCTTGAGATAATTCCACGCGCGCTGGCTCGTACAGATGCTATCGAGCACCTGTCGCACGTCCTTGAATGGTCCAGCGCGGCCGCGGCCGTTCTTGGGGGAGCCAGAGTCCAGGCGGACGAACCACTCCTTCGTGCCATCGAAGCAGGTGCTAGGGAGAGACCGTGTGATGCGGCGAGCTATCATCTCTACATCGACCTCGTCCACTTCTGAGATCTGTCTGTCGTTGTAGGCTTGCGCCACCTTTGCAATGCGCTCGAGAAGGACGCATTCTTCAGAAGACAGGACGTAGCAATGGTATTCCGGCGGAGTGACACGAAGCGAGTGAATGTATGGGACGAAGGTGGAGTAAGCCTTTTCTTCGAGGAAGCGAAGTTGTTCCGTCTGTTCCGTCTCCATGGCTTGTAATGCAGCAGGGAGGTCGGCGTAGGCATGATACGTAGTGGTGAATCGATCCGGTTCAGATTCGAACACAGAAAAGGGGATCTTGGTGATTAGCATCAGTTCGAGCTGGAGGCCTCAGGAGATGGCAATTGTTTTATAAGCGAAACGCGGTGCCGAGCAGAGATGTCTGAAGCTAGCTGGAAATAGTCGAGAATCCAACAGCGGGAAGAGGACAAAGCAAGAGTCAAGAATCAAGACAGGTCGGCAACGATCGGTTCCGACGTAGGTCACAATCACCTGATGTTACAAGTCACGCCATTCGTGTACGCCACAAGCGTTGCTCGACCTGACTCTATGTTTTACAAGTTTCGGGACGTCTAACTGTGTTCCAAAGCTTGTCACAAGAACCGAGAAAGTCAAGGACTGAGTGGAATCGACATTCGTTTGATACTTCTGAGATGACCGGCCCTAGGAGCGGGGGCGGGCGCCACATAAGTACTGATCATGCCTCTGCTGCTGCTAAGTGGCATTGTGCCGTACTTTGCTGCCAAACTTGGTCTATATGACCTAGACGTCAGAATGCGTGATATCGTTCGTGCCAAAGGTTATTTTGTATGACTTGGTACGCGCCATTGGAACGCAGTAAGTATCTCAGGAGATTGTTCCAGATCCGGTATCACCGTAAACGAGCTTTGACAAAGGTCCTCTTCAAGCCACTACAGATGCACTTGCCCTCTGAAGAGTTATGGAAGACGATTAGAGCATGGAAAAATGGACTCAGCCTCGATCCGGGGTTAACCGAAGGCGCCGCCCCCTTGTGTTACCCCCTCAATCTCTTTTATTGATAGTCAACTAGAGACTGCCACAGTCTTGTCTGTTTATGTATAGAACAGGTATAATGAGAGTTGAGCGGGTTCTTGCTAGTTTCATGAAACCGTATACAGATGCCTGAGTGGGCAGACCAACAAACGGGTATGTGGGGCCCGTAGCTCAATGGCTCTCCATTCTATCGAGGTCGTCAAAAATACCATCTTTTTCCTAACTGTTACTTTGGGAAAGGATTCGAAGACTTGTATCATCTTGATAATTTTGTACGCAACACCATGCATAGTTCCCCTGCATTCCGCCAAAGCGAGGTACACTCAAAAATGGATTTGGATCTTATATCGTACTATCGGGCAGGCTTGCAATGGTAACCGTTAGCGTTCCGATGTGGGAGTGTGCTGAAAGTATGTTATAGAGTATGCATGCATTCTGCAGTGGTTATGTATTTATAGCGCCACCTCAACACAGTCATTGTCGGTATACTTCATATCGAAGTTGATTACACTGTTCGTGCGGTCACGACGTCCTCAGCTCTCGAACCTCCTCTACCAAATGCTTCCCTTTGCGGCTCTTGAGCCAGCATTTCCATGCTCGTCCTCTTCTCAAACAAGTCGAGCTGCTTCTTTCCCACGCCGCGCAACTTGCCCGCCACAACGACTTATCTCGTATACTTGTACGCCGTCTCCAAGTCCCCCAGGGCAAATACGCGTTGTACACCTGCATTGTCGCACATAGATATAGCTCGGTATCGCTCTGTAAGCCTTCTAGCTCAATATTATGCATCAGTTCAACGGATGAGCGAATCATCGTGTCGAGCTGAGCACCGGCGGGCGTGTCATGCCACGATGGGAACTGAGCGACGATGTGGCGGAGCTTTGTGACGCGTTGTCGACGCTGGTCGGACTCTGCCGGTTGTTGGCACGCAGTGCAGGTGCCAGCCATATCGTAGCCTGAACGGAGCTGGTCCACGCGGTCAGCGTACAGGGTATATCGATCAACGTAGCTAGTAGCGGTGATCTCTTCGCCTGCCTGACAGTGAATGTCGCGCACGGCGGTGAGGTTCATGGTGAAAGATGACATCTCCCACTCTGGTAATGCGTTCGGCGCACACCTAGAGCCGAGGTGAGCTAGGCATTGCAGGATGATTGAGACACTTACGAGTGGTTGACGCGCAAAAGCGTATCGCCTGCGCAGTAGACCCGCTCGTGAAAGTTTTCGAGTTGGCCGGCTTAAATGTCAACCAACATCCATGCAGCCTCTGATCAACGGGTTCAGTGCCCCCACTGTGGAACAACCAGGGAGCCCAGGGCGGAGCCGTAGGCGAGGATACCGTCAAGCTCGTCGTTGGCGTCGACGTCGCCGCTGTTGATTCGTTGGACGGTTTGGACGCCTTGAGAAAGCCGCGCTTCATTGTCTTTGCTGGTCAAGAAGGAAAAGACGTCTGGATACATTTGTATAGAGCAAATCGAAATAAGAAGTACACAGATTTGCCGTTTACGTAGTGTCCATGTAGGCTGGGCCGCTAGAAGCATTAGAGACTTCAAAGTAACAGGGACAGGGAGAGCTGTCAGATAATTCAGGAGAAGCGTCTTCGTTGTCGCTTTCGATGATCTGTAAGATTCAGCAGTCATTCCTGAGGTAGACTTCGATCGCCAACCTAAAGGAGGAAAAAAGTCAAGGCAAAGGAAGTCTCCAATCAGATAGTCGACGATGTAGAGAAGCTGCGGCTTAGCCGCGACTCGCGGTGGAGATACTATAGACTGACGAAGTGGGAATTTGCAAAGGTGTTAATTGCCTTTTTTGACCATAACACGCGTCTATGCTTCCACTTGATCGACGTGAGCTTTGCTATTAAAGACC
>JADNYV010000648.1:0-18730 GCA_015501055.1 Mucidula mucida | reverse complement strand
ATGAAGGCCATACAAAATGTTGTGCTACAAACAAACCTGATGCGAGTACTGTTGCGAAGCGACGCATACGACGCATCAGGTGAAGAGTATGATACATCTAATATACAAAAAAACTACAAAATCGTCCACAAAAACGAATACTCTACAGTCCGTGAGGAAGAAGGGGTGCGCGCCCGAAAACTGTAACGTAACAGTCCACATAGTACTCAGCTAATCCGTACTCAACAGTCCGCATTTCCCGTTCTGACATCAGAGAGCCACAGATCAACTTGTGAGCGGCCTGTGAAGTTCCCGCCGGCATTGGTGGAACACGACACCAGCGTCGCATCACCCGGTACAAAGCAGCCAGGACAGACGCGCGTCCCGTAAACGTTGCTGCCGCCAGCCCCATCCGACCCCAGTCAATGCTCTCCGGGACGACTCGGCCGTTGAAAAGTGCACCGAGAATCTGCATCTGGCGGTCACCGAAAGACGAGGCATCCAAATTGTCGTAAGGCACTGCTTGCCCAAGCTCCGTGTCAGGTTGCGGATCGTTGAAGCCCACGGGCTTGAGGTCGTAGCAAAGGCGGTCGAGCGCGAGGAACTCGTAGCGGAAATTGGTCTCGAATAACTCCCAAAGAATTTCCCGGCAAACATGCTGAGCAGGTAAAACATTCGGTTGTAGCTGTTCTCCTTGCCAAGTCGCCGACGCAGTAGAAAGGTTGGACAGGTCGACAGAGCCCTAGAGCGACAGGGTTATTTCAAGTCAAATAGATAGAAGAGAAAAAATCCACACCTGCATTGAACCGACACAATCTCGCTGCGGACTCAATTCGAGAGACCACGATACTTGGACAGTGGCTTGCCATTGAGGATCTTGTCCCCGAGCAGAAGATTGCGAAGTTCTTGCACAATCGGAAGTTACGGAAGAAGGATTTGAATGAGGACCTCTCGACCGACTGGACGGATTCGGATGCAGACGCAGACGGAGGTGACGATTCCTCGGAGGATGCTGCACCGATGGATGTTTCCGATTCAGAGGTGGAGGTTGTCGAGGAGGTTGTCGAGGAGGATGAGGTTGTCGAGGAGGACGAGGTGGTTGACGAGGATGAGGTGGTTGACGAGGATGGGGATGATGTTGAGGAGAACTTGTGGACCAAGAGGAAGGGGAAGGGCAAGGCTGTTGCACAGTCGGAGGAGATGGACTTTTCTGATTTCCGCGATGGTATGGATCCTGTCTCAGAGTTTGACACGGGTCATGATGGTGATGTTGAGATTGACGATGATGACGATGATCTCTATGAAACGATTGAGCAGGTAGTTTTGGTTCGACGGCGCAAGCCTGCTTCTTCACCTCAGGATACTACTGATATGGATGCTACTGATATGGATATAACTTGATACACTTACGACCTACTTACTTTAATCTTCACTGTCTTTATGTTTGAATTTGCTTGCTGATACGTGAGTATACTCGAGTATACTCGGATCGTACTCGAGTACTCGAATACTCGAGACTCATGAAGTACTCTCGAGTAGAGTAGATATTCGAGTAGAGTCTCGAGTGAAGACTCGAGTCTTGAGTATTGGGTTTGAGGTAAGAGTTACTCATACGATGAGTCCGAATATACTCGAGTATGGACTCGTGTCCATCTCTATTGATCAGGAGTCCGTTCTTTTTAACAAATTCTTTATTGACACAAGAACTTGTTGCTCCACTGTCGAGGAGGGCACTCATTTCCCATTCAGAGCCTGTGTGTACGCTCTCTATGGTTACTCAGAGTTTCATGTCCTGCCCCTTTGTTCCCCAGATGTACTTCCTCAACTTTTTCAACTCCGTCACAATTTCCACCGCAGCTTCCCTCGTCAGCGCTCTGATCGCCATCACCTTCTCTTCCGTTGCTTCTCTCTCTCTCCGCTCCGGCATCTATGCTCTCAGAATTCCCACTGCTCTTGGCACTTTGTCCTCTCTCAGCCTTTGTGCAACCCACTCAGGCGTGTTTGGTTCATATCTTTCTGAGAGAAGCAACAGAGGAGAAAGTGATGGCAATCAGAGCATTGACAAAGGAAGCTGCAGTGGAAGTTGTGACAGAGTTGAAAAAGTCAAGAAAGTACATCCAAGGAACAAAGGGGCAAGACATAAAACTCCAAGTAACCATAGAGAGCGTGCACACAGGCTCTGAATGGGAAATGAGTGCCCTCCTCAACAGTGGAGCAACGGGTTCTTGCATCAATAAAGAATTTGTCAAAAAGAACAGACTCCCGATCAAGGAGTTACCAGTCAAGCTCCCTGTCTATAATGTGGATGGAACCCTAAACAAGGGAGGGGTGATCAAAGGTTTTGTGGAGGTCCGGATGAAAATTGGTGATCACGCCAAAAAGATTGAGTTGGCTGTCACCAACCTTGGCAAAATAAGCATCTTTTTGGGGTTAGATTGGTTATGATATCACAATTCCACAATCAACTGAACCTCCATGTTGACTTTTAATTGAGCCACAATTGCTGCGGCTATTTACACCAATACAATTTATCAAAAGATGAAGGAGAAGATGTAGGAGAAAAGCTGGAAGAGGGAGAGTGTTTGTTCTGGAATGGACTGGGACAATTTTTGCACAAGCAATGAAAAGCTGAGATTACAACAGCCTTCATCCGCTGCTGCACCTTACATTGAGGAATTTTCCAATGTATTCAGCAAGGCGGACTTTGACAAAGTGCCAGAGCAAAGACCCTGGGATCACGCAATAGAACTCACGCCTGGTTCCAAGCCGGTCGACTGCAAGGTTTATCCCCTTAGCCCATCCAAGCAGAAGGCGTTAGACAAGTTCTTGGAGGAAAACATACACACGGGACGTATACAGCCATTAATTTTACCTATGGTGTCACCCTTTTTCTTTGTCAAGAAGAAGGACGGAAGCCTGCGATCAGTGCAGGATTATCAGAAATTGAACAATATGACAATCAGAAACCGATATCCCTTGCCATTGATCCAGGAGCTTATTGACAAGCTGAAGGAAGCGACATGGTTTACAAAGATGGATGTCCAATTGGGTTACAACAACATCCGAATCAAAGAAGGTGACAAATGGAAGGCAGTGTTTCGAACAAACTGTGGCCTGTTTGAGCCCTTAGTCATGTTCTTCGGACTTACAAACTCGCCAGCCACCTTCCAATTGTTCATCAATCAACTCCTTCAGAATGTGATTCATGAACAATTGGAAGGTGGCTGGCGAGTTTGTAAGTCCGAAGAACATGACTAAGGGCTCAAACAGGCCACAGTTTGTTCGAAACGCTGCCGAGAGAGGGAGAGAGGGCGGAGCGAGGCCAGCGATGGAGTGAGCGAGCGGAGCGAGCGAACGACAGAGCTGGGCGAGCGACGTCCGAACGACCGAACGGGTGAGAGACGCGTCGGGAAGAGAAATGCGAGGGCCGCGACGTTGGAGGCCAAACGTTTCGTCTTGTTATAGTTTACCTAGACGCTATTAGAGTCGGACGCGAGTATAGAATAAAAAAAGTACTCACGAATAAACTCATACTCATCATGCAAGCCAAGAGTATACTCGCACGTGAGTAGAGTAGAGTCTAGAGTCTATGGTGAGTCTAGAGTTTCAGTTTGGGGCCACGAATACTCGATAGACTCATACTCATAAATATTCGTGAATACTCATGAGTATTCTTATATTCGTGAGTATTCGTGAGTATTCAGCTCCTAATATATATTTTTTGAACAAAATGAACCCCGTGAGCATTGAACCCACGGAGCTCAGCCATTTCTGTGCATCAGCACAACAACGAGTATAACCACTGCGCCAAAAGGGCATATTCATTATACAATTTCAGTCCAGATCACACATAATTAGGTAAAATGCCATTAGCAAAAAAAAGGACAAAGGCCATGAAGGCCATACAAAATGTTGTGCTACAAACAAACCTGATGCGAGTACTGTTGCGAAGCGACGCATACGACGCATCAGGTGAAGAGTATGATACATCTAATATACAAAAAAACTACAAAATCGTCCACAAAAACGAATACTCTACAGTCCGTGAGGAAGAAGGGGTGCGCGCCCGAAAACTGTAACGTAACAGTCCACATAGTACTCAGCTAATCCGTACTCAACAGTCCGCATTTCCCGTTCTGACATCAGAGAGCCACAGATCAACTTGTGAGCGGCCTGTGAAGTTCCCGCCGGCATTGGTGGAACACGACACCAGCGTCGCATCACCCGGTACAAAGCAGCCAGGACAGACGCGCGTCCCGTAAACGTTGCTGCCGCCAGCCCCATCCGACCCCAGTCAATGCTCTCCGGGACGACTCGGCCGTTGAAAAGTGCACCGAGAATCTGCATCTGGCGGTCACCGAAAGACGAGGCATCCAAATTGTCGTAAGGCACTGCTTGCCCAAGCTCCGTGTCAGGTTGCGGATCGTTGAAGCCCACGGGCTTGAGGTCGTAGCAAAGGCGGTCGAGCGCGAGGAACTCGTAGCGGAAATTGGTCTCGAATAACTCCCAAAGAATTTCCCGGCAAACATGCTGAGCAGGTAAAACATTCGGTTGTAGCTGTTCTCCTTGCCAAGTCGCCGACGCAGTAGAAAGGTTGGACAGGTCGACAGAGCCCTAGAGCGACAGGGTTATTTCAAGTCAAATAGATAGAAGAGAAAAAATCCACACCTGCATTGAACCGACACAATCTCGCTGCGGACTCAATTCGAGAGACCACGATACTTGGACAGTGGCTTGCCATTGAGGATCTTGTCCCCGAGCAGAAGATTGCGAAGTTCTTGCACAATCGGAAGTTACGGAAGAAGGATTTGAATGAGGACCTCTCGACCGACTGGACGGATTCGGATGCAGACGCAGACGGAGGTGACGATTCCTCGGAGGATGCTGCACCGATGGATGTTTCCGATTCAGAGGTGGAGGTTGTCGAGGAGGTTGTCGAGGAGGATGAGGTTGTCGAGGAGGACGAGGTGGTTGACGAGGATGAGGTGGTTGACGAGGATGGGGATGATGTTGAGGAGAACTTGTGGACCAAGAGGAAGGGGAAGGGCAAGGCTGTTGCACAGTCGGAGGAGATGGACTTTTCTGATTTCCGCGATGGTATGGATCCTGTCTCAGAGTTTGACACGGGTCATGATGGTGATGTTGAGATTGACGATGATGACGATGATCTCTATGAAACGATTGAGCAGGTAGTTTTGGTTCGACGGCGCAAGCCTGCTTCTTCACCTCAGGATACTACTGATATGGATGCTACTGATATGGATATAACTTGATACACTTACGACCTACTTACTTTAATCTTCACTGTCTTTATGTTTGAATTTGCTTGCTGATACGTGAGTATACTCGAGTATACTCGGATCGTACTCGAGTACTCGAATACTCGAGACTCATGAAGTACTCTCGAGTAGAGTAGATATTCGAGTAGAGTCTCGAGTGAAGACTCGAGTCTTGAGTATTGGGTTTGAGGTAAGAGTTACTCATACGATGAGTCCGAATATACTCGAGTATGGACTCGTGTCCATCTCTAGACGCTATACTTATATTTACAAACACTTTGGAAGAACATAGGCACATCATACAACGAGTACTAGAAATATTATGAGTAAATAGCGGTCAAAGAAACAACGTCGAGGCAGATGTAGAGGACCAGCGACTACTCCGTGCACCAGACGCGCTACGTGTTCGTCCATACCCACTCTACCCCACGTTGACACTCTTTTCCGCGTTCACCTGATGTTATCGCTTGATTTCATGGCCAATCTTTTGGCCCGTGAACAGGGTAAATAGGACAGCGGCTATTGAGTTGATTATATGGCAAGGCAGGAGGAGGTCTACAAGGGTTTGAACCGCATTCAAGTCAGTCGTTATTTCATATGCTTGCTTTTATGTCTAATCTTCTTTCAGTAGGAGCGTCAGACCCATATCTGCCATTGCTGGGAAGAGCTTGACTCTATTTGCACCAGTCGGCTCTCGTCAGCTTGATTCACGACATAGTCATCCCGCGGGCTTCTCTTCGAACACAACATGCTGTCCTTTGGCACTACATTGCCCTTGACTCCAGCTCATCATGTTCTCGATATCTCGCGTTTACCCAGTCGGACATCGACCCGCCGACTTCGCTGCCACCTGATCACCGTTATCCTTTGCGCTATATCCGCCCGTCATTCGAAGAACAGGCTTGACCTCGAAGAGAACAGATATCTGTCCTATCTCGCGGGTGCTCTCTCCAGCCAGCTTTTACCGGACTGGAGCCGTGAATTGGAGTTAATGCGCTACACCTAACGGCAGTGTCTATTTATTGAAACACACCCGTATATACGCCGTCTATCCCAGCTCCTACCCGTCTAGATCCACTGCAACCTGTCAAGCGTCATCTAATCGGTCAAGCGCTGCAACATCAGTGTCGGTCAGGTTCTCGCAGGCTTAATTTACGACAAGTCGCCCATGTGCGATGGAGGTATGTCGCCGCCACCGTCAGGATTCGGGTCGTCTCTGATGTCGTTGCAGAGGCATGATCAGCCACGCTCAGCCATTTGTCGCGTTATAACGAGACGCATCTTGAGGAATGCCCGTTGGGTTAGGCGAGGATCCATTCAGATAGACTCATACTCCGAACCTTCTCCTCTACCATAATTAGAACTAGGGTTTGCCCTCGACGACTCCGGCTCGGTGTAGGACGGCTCTTGTTTCATTCTTTCTGTCTATGTCGAATCTAACACTCTAATGAATCTTCATTCAAACCACAATCTATATTTACATGCTACATTATTCGGAGTCACTCGCAGACACGTCCGAGTCGTCTAGCTCAAAAGTCTCATTCTGGACGCCTACTCTCCAGCCTCGGACATTGATTGGAGCAATCGGGCGACTTGGTCGTGCCTCTCTCCATGTCACATAGTCGCGAGCTCTCACTTCCTCAAGAGCCTCTGACTTATGCGCATCAATCAGTGAGTATACGTGCTCCGCAAAGGCTTGCGAGCCGTGAGCCTTCACCAGTCGAAAAAGCCTGAACGTGTCGTACGGATTGAACACGTTGAATGTATAATCCATTTCATGGATGACACACTAGTCGTGTCCTCAGTCAGTATTGAAGAGGCGTTGACTTGGTGTCAGTACTCACCTGTCCTTCATCGTCAATCCAGGCTAACACCATCGTTACGATGTTGCGATCGATAAGCAAGCCCATGACAGGCGCCTTGACATGATGGAGTTCCCAAAGAGCGAGCGCAGTTCGCAGCGCTATGGATAGATGCGCGAGGTGCTTAGATCTCTCGTTAGCGTTATTCGGTATCAAGATGTACTCGACTACGAGGACCGGCATTTGAACGTAGTGGATCCCGGTGTCGTCGCTCGAATACGTAGTGACGGTGAAATCAGGCATGAGAGGCGCGATTTCTTTGTACGAGCCCCTGTGTTTACGTAGAATAACGTGGTCGTCTGGGAGGCAGATTAGAAAGGCGCAGTTTGGGTGGAGTTCTTCGAGGTGCGATATCTCGTGGGCTGCATCCCGGATTCGTAGGTCCGGGTGAATGAGCCATGACGTGTTATGTCTATGAGAATGGGACATGAATAACGCGGCCTACTGATGAAGAAAGGCTTACTGCAAGACTACTTCTACTCCTTCGTCGTTCTGCCGCCACGCGCAAGAGAAGAGCGAATTGTAGAGAACAGTCCAATGATTCGAAATCAAATGTGAATCAGTAACAAGCCCCTGGAGATCTCTTGCATACAGGCAAAAGGTCAACGAGAATCTGACGTCGAAGGGAAGGGATGTGTCTGTGGCTGCGTGAGCGGGATCACCAGAAATCGATGCGGTGTGATATGACTCTGTGAAGAGGTCTAGAAGGTCATAGGCCCGAGAGGATAGTCCTTGTTTGCTGGCTTTGATTTGCTTCTGAACATTGTATCAGTCTTCCACTAGCCTGCCTTCGACATGAACTAGAACTTACCGCGCCGAACTCATCCGCGATCCGAGTGCGTTGCTCAAAAAACTCAATCCAGTCGTGAAATTCTCGGGGTAACATGGCGCTAGTGGTCCCTGTATGCACAAGCAACTGTCTGGTCTTGAGCCACTTGACGATATCCGTTTGAAGCGGAAGGGAAAACAGAAAGCTAACAATGGAACATCTGAGAAGACGGTCTAGCTTAAAGGGTTCAACGCACTTGAGCAGGACGTCCTCCACTACTGACGAAGGATGCATGGTGTCAAGTACACGCCGAGTGTGCTCCAGCCTAGTGGCCAGCCGTGTTCGTCTCGTTGGCCAGTCGACCGACTGTAATTCCTCGACCTGAGAGAGGGCTATGATCTCAGCGGAGATGGAGCTCGCGCTTTCGCGGAGGTTAGTAACAATATTCCGTATGTTCGTGATATGCAATGCTGTATGCAATAGCAGCGGCCTGGCAATTTCGCTTGTAGAAGAATCCGCCATGAGGACAACATTGTGTATGTGCGGCTACAAGTGCTCAGTAAGAGTACCAACACAACAGTGAAAACGTACCAGCATCCGGTTATGCGACTCCGCAAGCACGCCGAGAAATGCGGACTCTAGCTTTTCATGGTTGATCAAAAGCCCCGCCACCGGAGTCTTGAGACCTAGCACCGCGTGCAAAGGAAATGCGGTGGTCATAGCGGCCATAAGATGATCCTTGTGCTGGTCGATACCTGGGAGATCTATATTCGAATCGGCGTATGCTTTGTTGTATTCGACAATGAGGATGGGGATATCGACAATGCGTTCTTCAGATTCATAACGGTTTGAAAAGACGTAGCCAGGATGGAATCGACGGGCGGAGTCAAGCTGTGCTGGGAGCCTGACGCGCACAGAGAAGACGACGTCGGGAACAATAACTGGCCACTCGAGTTCTGCAGCTGTGCTCGCTTCAGTGGGGTACAAGGACCAACGGGGCCGAAAACTGATAAGATGGTCAGCTGGAGATTGCATAGTATCAGACGAACGTTGTCAGTACCTGATATTGACTCCAGCTGCCTGTAGTCCAGGCGCGTCGTGCCACGCACTAAGTAACAGACCGTCATAGGCGGGTATGGAGTCAAGCAAACCTGGTTGTGCGCAATCGCTACTGATGTTGTTGAAACAGTGCCTATGGATGGCATCGTTGGTATCAGCTACAGCGCACCTTGTATGCTGTAGCTGGTCCAAGGTGGTACGAGCATCAAAGGTACCCATATCAAGCGAATAGTGCTCAATGTACGATTGGTCTCCGGAGGAGATGAAAGCGATATATGACGCAGCCTCTTTAAGTTCGTCTCGAAGAGAGGAAGAGAGACTGGCTGTATACACAACATCCTGGGGAAAACATTAGTATCTAGGACGTTCAGAGCAGTGAGGAGGATGAATACTGACATCAAGATCCAAGAGTCGACACATGAATATCTTGTTGGCAGCTTCGAGCGTCCGAGCGTCAAATTCGTTCTGTTCTTTAAGAAAGTTGCGACCAACAAAGATCCTGGTGGATCCAAGGCAGTACACAGATCTACCTGTTTCATTAGGAATCCCTTTAATGCTTCGAACACGGTACAAGAGCCTGTAGGATATGAAACAATAAACACGAGCGAGTAATGTACATGCTTACTCTCGGACCTCATCGTCTGCACTGTAAATGTACCATGAAATATCTGCAGAAAGAGGCTCTTGATTAGACATTAGTGTAGCTGTCTCGATGATATGCTGGTAGTGGTGGTGATCTTAGGGATTTTAGCAACACGAGGGCGGTTTATAAACAAGGCACGGCTAGACGTGCCGGATAGTGAGAGATTTCAAGCCCCGACGGTTGCATATGTGTGTCCATGTCTTTACATTCCTTCGAGCAGTATGCAGTTTATCCATGTTCATTCCATTACAAGGTCTCCGTACCTCCGAATATGGTGCCTGCGCATGGGCAAACCCTATTGTTTGAGAAGACCAGTATGGGGCCGTGAGAGATTTCAAGCCCCGACAGCTGCATACTTGCGCCCATGAGTTTACATTCCTTCAACCAGTATGCAATTTTAATTTTTCCATGTTCATTCTTCTATAAAATTGCCGTACCTCCGGATGTGGTGTTTGCACATAAACAAACCGTTACAATCCTCCTATTGTCTCCCTAGCATCCTCCATATCTCGATGCCACTGTGAGGAATTGAGGCCCCGTGAGCACCTCCATATAGGTTCTCCTTCCAATGAAGAGCACTGATATATATCCTAGACTGTACATGTATATATAGAGAGTGCGCAGAACATAGACTCCATTCCACTTACACCAAACTACCTGAAGCACCGTAGTAACAACTCCTACCATGGAACCTGAGATTCTTCAGAAGACAGAAAGTGTGCTTGATGCTGCTGCTGCATCTCTGACAGGCATCTCAGCATCTACGTATGTTTCCTCATCATCTTATAAACCATGAGCATTAATGATTCATTGTCTCCAGGCTTGCGAAAAGCATCAGCAAGTCCAACAGGTGGCTCATCAATAGAGGTGTCCACCTTCGCGCAGTCCGCACATTGACAATGGGGACTGCAAAACCCTCCTCAGTACTCACACCTCTCTCTATCTTTCGCGTGGACCGCCAAGCAAGAATCAATATCAAGAACAAGAACTTCAATAAGGTGAGCGCCGCTGCTAGCCGGGGCATGATTCATAGAAACAGATGACTGAATCGTCACTCAGGAAATCTTCAAGTCACTCGGCTCCTTGGCCGGCCAGAAGTTTCTTGCAGACCTTGCCAAAGGGCGATTGAACAGGGATACAGGAACACATTTGCGCACTGAGACTCTCAATGAGGTCACAGTAGTGATACTAGACTTGGTGAGACAAATGAACAACACAAGGAAGGACGTTTTGCGCGGTATGACTGCCGAGGAAGCCACAAGGAAATTTGAAGCATTCTGCCTTTGTCACGAACAGTCGGACACCCCCAAACCCAAGCCCGGACAATTATTCTTAGAGAACAATGATCTGTCGTTCAGGTTTGAGGGTGTCAACGAGGCTACAAAACGGACAGCAACAGACTTCCTGTTGATGTTTGTTGTGATGTTTGATGCAAAAATGAAGGATAGCATCGAGTATGTTTTTTTGACTGAATCATGGAATTGAGTGACTTATTATAATTCATTGCAGACTTGAAAAACTGATCGTAACCCCAACATATAACCCCAGGTTTGCAGAGGAGGCCTTGGATCCATCAATAGAGCCAGAAACAGTCAAACTGGATACTGGTATCAGTGTTCATGTTCCGTTCATTGATTCGGACAACGCAGACCAGGATGCCAATTTTGCCCACATCCTGAAGGTGGTGGATTGTCGAGGGCAATGGTTCACTATGTTTCGCCACCTCATGAATATGTCCCACAGCAAATTGTTGTCTACGACTGAGGCTCAGGCCTGTCACCCGACTCGCTACAAGGGTGCAAAGGCATGGACAGGCTCCGATTTCTACTACCTCGTTATCGAGTACAAGAAGGAGAGGATAATCAAAGACCCCAAGGCGGCTTCTCAGGCCAGTGTCAGGCAGCTTAGCATGCAGATGACATCTGTTCTGTACTTCAATGCGGAACTGAATCTATCTGGCAGGGAGTATCCCGTCTATGGGTTCTTGATAGAGGATGATCAAGTGGAGGTCTACACGGGGTGGCTGATTAGAAACCCTCTGGGTGTGAGTGTGTTCCTCCAGAGAAGAGCAGTTGACTGACATGGCATTCTCCTAGATGGATGATGTGTACATTGAACAGGAACTGGTGATGCCCCCCACGTCATCAGAGAAGCCCAAGCCATTGCTGTACAACCTTCGAGACAGCAAAGATCTTCTTTGCTTCTACAGCGCTTTGATGGAGATCCGGGATTACGGGTGCGGCACCTTCCACGCTGGGGCGAGGAGTGGTGTGGCCAAAAGATACGCTGAGATGGCCGATACGGGGAAATGGCCCTCCTTTGGCAAAGGATTCAACCCGGTGTTTATGGCATCAGTTCAGGCTGACAAGGACGCACACACACAGGCAAAGAGAGCCAAAACCATGAAGGAAAAGGCAATGGTGCAGGCAGCGGCAGGGAATGTGGCGCAGGCGGCGGCAGGGAATGCAGCTGCAGTCGAGGTCAAGAAACCTAAGCGTGGCGGCTCATCAAAGAGTAAGAAGAACGATGATGACGCTGAGTATACACCGTGATGGAGGGAGTACCACTGGCGGCGGAACTGCAGACACAGTGGCGACTACTCGGTCAGCTCGTCAGTAGAGGCGAACTTGAGCATTTTTCATTGTCATCTTGTGACCATTAGTTTAGATAGCTTGTACGTCAACTGTAATTATCATATTGTTCAGACTCGCCTGCTATGAGCGGCACATTATTGTTAAGAAGCCAGCAAGAAGCTAAAGGCTGAACAGAGCTGCACGCCGTTACGTCGTCGTAGGATGATAGAGAATGATCGGAATATCACCCGAACTCCTAAAACACTTCTTGATCTGCAACCACCACCATCGTACCGTACGACCTCAAGACGCTCTACGCAGCCATGGCTACAGGCGCGGCCTATTTACCTTGGATGGTACGCGTTGTAGCAGATAGAGGACCGAAGCATCGCGCTTCGTCCCACGCGCCCTCGCTCTCCGTTCATTGCTTCACGGCCATCCACGGGACTGGCTCATGCTGGCTCGCCGCTATACTCTCAGTGTCTCGTATCGACATTGGCATTACTTCCTAAAACTCTCTTGCACTTCGCGGTCGTGCAGCAATGCGAGATGGACCGGGATTCAGGGAGACAGCGGTCATTAGGCGCTGGATCGGAATCAAGGGACAAGACCTAGCGAATAGCCCGCTCTCTTTCGCAAATGCGCCAGTTGCGTTTGGGCAAAATCACTAGTCGTCAGCCAGGCTGACGTGTTCGCCATGCGCGTTGACTTCTCACGCACGTCCGTATACGCGGACAAATGAGGGGACGCGAGGCTCAGGCAGGGCGAGTGGTTCGGTCGGGCAGGAGCAGGTCAGAGATATGGACATCGCAATCAAGTCAGTCGACAGTTCATAGCCTATCTCTTTTGTGACTGATTGTCTTGTAGCACGTTATCTGACGAGCCGCGTCTACACATTCAAGCATTCCCGGCTGCACTTCTGGTGCGTGCACCCTTTTCGTCCAATTTCCCTCTAACCCTCACCTTCTAGGTCTTTATGCCATCTCTATTCTCCTCGACACGCTTCACGCTGCGTCACTACCCCAGCTGTCCCTTCAAATACATTGTCCAGTCATCAATACTCATATATTCCCGTCAGCTGTGTACCACCTCGAAAAACCAATTATCACAACAAGACGAGACGATGTTGATGTCTCTAGAGAGCAAGAGCTTGTGATCGGCATTGAGGACAGTATTTTCCCAATCCTCGGACCAACTCAATTGAGCAGCGCCTGGTGTTGCAAGTTTCGACGGCTCATCACGCTCGAGTTAATTACACTCGTCCCGTACACCCGTCGGTGCCGCACGACTCTCCGTCTATCACTCTTCCTCTTTTCGATGTGCCATCTCCGCCTATAGCACCACCGGTCTATGCCGCTGATACACTCCGCGCCGCCGCATCGCACCTCATTCCAGCCTTATGGCTTTCGCGCCTCCACCAAGTCGGATTTCGCCACACCTATGACACCGTCGTTCAGGCATTGCTTTTTCTTATCCCTCGCACAGGAGCTCGCGCATGTCTTATGATTCTATCATCAAAGACAAAGTGAAAGAGGAAGCAAGGCCAGTGAGCGACTCTCAAGGAGCACGTCGAATCATATGCGGCCTCTGGGACGAGCTTGAGGAGGAAGGGGTTGGCTGTTGAGGTTGAATGTATCTCCGTCCCGCCCAGCGCATACGCCATACCCAACTGGAGTCTACACCTTCTCGCTGTTGGCACGGCAGCCCTCCTGATTGATAATTCAACTCGGGTCAAGCCAATAGACAAAGCTTAGCTGGTTGTGTGGTGTTCAGACGTTCCAGTCGGTAGCGCTCTTGTTACGGGTGCAGCAGCAACGCGCATGAGCGACGGTATAGATGAGCTCGATTTTGCTGCATGCGCAGCGACAGATCTGAACGCGCTGATGCATGCCTACGGCGTCGCGGTATACTTCTCTCAAGCTTCCATTGCCCACCTGCGTTTAGTCGAACTCCGTCGCCTCTTCCCTCTCGTCTTTCTCCCTTCGTCACCACGCGTGCTACATGGGAAGTCGTTGGCAAGGATGGTTCTCATGCGCCCTTATTTTCGTATGGGTTCAATAGCTCTTTGCATCGTCAGAAACAAGCCTAAGAAGGAAGCGATGCGAGCTCTTTGTTCGAGCATACGTCTTTCGGGTTGGATGACTTGGCAAATTAATCGTTGTTGTCAATGAAGGCGAAGGTTGATGTTTTCCCTAATCCTCTTCTAAAGGGCTTGTTATCCCAGCTTGCCCTCGGGACGGTCATGTCGTTCTTTATTTATTGTATTATCTTTAGTCCTAGGGTCTCAGTACTCTAAATTCGTCTCAAAACTGTCTGTCACATGACCCCGCAGCAAACACAAACAAAGGAGCTGTTTTAAGGTCACTCTTGCATTCCACCAATACCTTGCCAAACTCTTTTCTCGTACGTACGTCTGTCGACATGACTCAGAGGCTCCGCAGACACTCATATTTATCGATAGATCAGAAGCTGGGACATCCTATCTTGCAATGATGAATCTACAAACGGAGGGCACGACGCTCACTAATGAGTCTACGTGTATATCCGGTTCAGAAGAACTCCGGCAAAGTACGCAGCTCAATATCAGCTCTCTTCCCCTTGAGACTCTCCTGGCTATCTTCGCTTCAGTGTGCACGGATAGATACATCGCAGGATACCATCACTCGGTGCACGCCGAGCAATGCAGCCGCATGGCTCTCATGTGTACATGCCGCCTATGATACTATATCGTGATGGATGCGTCTGAGCTATGGTCGGACTTGCAGCTCTGTCTTCCTATCCCACCCATGCCCGAATTCCTGCTACGGCTACGGAATATTTTGGAGCGTTCAAAGGACCGACCAATGTCCATCGAGCTGTCTCAATCCATGACGGGGAAAGCAGCTGCCAGGCGGTTAGCTGAAGGTACCTCCAACGGTACACATCCCCAATTGTTCCCAGATCTGTTCTCAACGTCTGATCGATGGGTGTCGTTGACTGCAGGCGCAGGGCTGACGGTGGGATCCCTGCTCACCCCCCTCGAGCACAATATCCTCTACTTCGAGATCTTACCATCCGCGGAAAACTTTTCCCTGTCAGCAACCACACCCTTCGCATGTTTGACAGCGCTCCTTCTCTCCGGTGTCTCGTTCTCCAGCCCGTTGCGTCTAACATCCCTTTCGATCATCTCTGGCCTCGGCTTACAGAGTTCGAGGGAAGATTCGATGACACCAGAGATTCGGAAGCGCTCGTCCAGATACTGAGGAAGACACCCGCTCTACAGTGGCTTTCCGTCACTAGCAATGCTCATACGGCGCATATCACCCACTCCGCCAATGACCCAGTCATTCTTCCACATGTTGAAGTATTCCGTGCCAGGAACTTCTTCCTACTTCATCTTCTAGTTACGCCGGTGCTCAAGCACTTGACCGTTACAATCCCGAAGGAGGACAAAACCTCTTTCTTCCGACGCATCATGCTCTTTCTCCGACAATCGCGCTGTGTCCTCTCGACACTAGAGATCAGCCAGTGGAATTGTAAAAGGCCTTGTATGTTCACGCCAGAGAACCAGAACCACGTAGATTCGTAAGGTTAAAGTATGAACATAAAGGTAAAAGACTAAGGAGCCTACAGCTCCTGAGTGTACTGTATATACCTAGTGGCTATGTAAGGGACCTACCCCCTTACACACCCCCCCTAGATTCCTACCAGGGATCTAAGAAAGAAAAAGAAAAGAAAAGAAAAGAAAAGAAAAATCAGTGTATAGTAAACCAATCAACGTAGGGTTACCGAAAGCCCTTCGAATGGACCTAAGATGTCATCATGCGAAGACGCGCCCGCTGAAGCCAGCTCAGCCATCTCCGCGTCATACGTCTCTCGACGACAATGGCGAAACACCGGATGCTCGCCGAATAAGATCCAATCCTGCTTCTGCAATGCGAACCGGTCAAGGCAATCCTCCTTGCGTGGCGCATAAGCCTCGCTCTCGACAATCCCCAAAATCCGCTCCTCGTCATGCGGGGATAAAACGATCCAAGTATTGAAAGAGTCATGCACCTGCGGCTCGCCGTACTGATGGATGCAGCGAAGGCGGTCATTATCAATTCTAATCCACATCTCCAAGTCATCCGTTGCATTCCTGAGCATGTGGTCGATGTATCTCAGCGCCCATGGATATAGTGTCGACAACAACTCCACCGTGAACCCATTCTCCAGAAAGAGGTAAAGCAGGGTAGCCTTCCGAATTATCTGCCGGTGGTCCAAAATGAGTCGTCGAAGAGTGACTGGCGCGTCCGTACTGTGAGCCAAGGGCGACCCAGGGTGCCTCGCGTTGTGCTTCGCAATAAGCTCCAGCAACGCATGAGGACATGCAACAAGGCGAACGAACCAAATTGCAAAAAAGCGCTGAGCGTCTGGGGCAGCAAAGACCAAAGTCCCATCAGGCCGACGCACGTACGGGGAAAGGTGTTCGAAGATACACTGAGCGTAGACGCACGGCGTATACTGTCGCAGCGCGGTATCCATCGCCATACCTGGACAAAAACCCGAAGTTCCAGGCGCAGCAAAAGCTGACGTCCACCGAGCAATCGTATATGTCGTAAATTGATCAACACCTGTACTGAAAGAGTTCGGCTTGACTCCCGGGAAGCTCTTCCGATCGCGCTGAGGATTGCGGAAGGATGCGAACAATTCCTGGTCGTCGAAAGCGCGTAGAACGTCGCGCCGATGGCTATCAACGTACTGAAGAGCAAGGGCCGTTGTAACATCAACAATGTGGGGCACCATACGTGTCGATGCCACGAACATATGTCCAAGCAGACCCAACTTCCGCCTTGTAGCCGCAGTCCCGGGAAACTTGGCGATATTCTCCAAGCCGTCCCTTAACTCTTCCGGCGTCAACGGAAAACCATTTGGCCATCCAGAGCGGCCAGCGTCCATCTCCCATACACCACCATGGATGAAGCGAGCATGCGCCGCTACAGCCTGAGGCCCATGGTAAACAGCATTCACGTCGCGTTGCAAGAAAACACGAGGATGCTTTAGAGCACCTCCGTATCCCGCATCGCGAGAAACCAGGCCATCGTCCACTCGTGCAACCAAAGGCGAGATGACAGGCGGAGCACGAGCAGGTGCACAATCACCGTCTGCGAGCGGCGCAAAGCGGTTCCCAGCCGGGATCCAGTCGTCCAAAAGACCAGTGGAGACTCCATCGTCATCTTCGGGAACAGGGTCCGCGACAGCTTGAGGACTCGCCTGTTCATAGGCCTCGATAATGGCTTCGTTCGTGGGATGGTCCACCGCACGAAAAAGCAACTCCTCCCGACGTACAAGTCCCTCCTCCAGGGGAACACCCGGAGATAATATCGGAAAATGTGCATCGACCGACGCTGCCATCTGGGCCTGCGATTGAGAGCCGCACGGCTTCTGTCGCCTTGTCGGACATTGGTATGGGTGACCGTGTGTCCTAGTCCCAGGCGTTGAGCGCACAGAACCGGCTGAGCCAACGCCAGGGCTAGGTGCATTAAATTCCATATCCATGGCCTCCAGAGACCAGTCGGGGATAGGCTAACCATCGTCAAATAACGAAAATGTGGGGAAATTTGTCACACACTTCAAAGCTCGTCGCATCCAAAACGCGTTCATCATCAGCAGCCCAAAGGCTTGGTGGATCCGCCATGAATACCAATCACAGAAACACGTCTACAAGAAAAGGCACAGGGCAAATATCGCAGCAGGGGAACGCCAGCAGTATAAAAGAGAGAACGGAAGCAAATCGACATGGAGGCGGAAGCAAAAGAGGAGTCAGGGCAGCCGATCATTACCGCCGCTGCATCACACGCTCCAACCCGTCATTCAATGCTTTCTTAACGAGCGCGGATGCTTGACTCCCTGCAAATCTAGGTAAGTCTGCAACGCCTCTGTGTCCCGCATGCTGTCCAGCAACTGCCACAGCGTATCACCATCTGTAAACCGCACCTGCAATTCCAGCGTCCTGTCATCCACCCATTTGTGGCCAAGAACTTCGTCAATAAATGTCTTGTCTTCCTCCTGAGCTCCAAAATCATAGGGACCAGGACTCAATCGACCAGGAAATAGTGCATCGTCGCTAGCGACATGCCTGCGCAGCAAATTCACATGGAAGACGGGATGTATCCGACGCGATGTCAAGCTTGCAGGCAAATCAAGCTTGTAGGTGCTGGTATCTGGGTAAGCCTCGACCACCTTATACGGGCCAACAAACAAAGGACACAGCTTCTTCGTCCTTCCCTGGGGAAGATTCAAATTCGCCGTCGACAAGTACACCAAGGTACCCTCCTCAATTTTTGGCTTGCCACTACGTCTCACATTCGCATGGTGCGTCTGAAGCACGCAACTCGCGATAATAGCGTCATGAGCAGCGGCTAAATTCGCTAGAGCATCCTGCGCAAACGCCCTCACACCGCGCGGAACCTCCCCACCGTTTGGTATGGTACGAATCATGCGGGGCATATACCCACCATTCAACTCAAACGGTGAGTACTTCGCACTAGCCGAAATGCTAGAATTGATTGCAAACTCAGCCATATCAACCTTGTCCAACCAGTCCT